>JAPMOR010004700.1:25827-59587 GCA_026543865.1 Argiope aurantia
CATTCTTTGGTTTTCGTGTAAGCATCCATTAAATCATCATTCTCCACTATTATGACTGTTATTTGCGAGATATTTAATTGGACCCACCGTCATCTATAACAAAGTTTAATTAACGTTGAAACATATCGAAGAAATTTTTATCAACGAGGAACATAACACGGTATGGAACGCTGCCACGATGTGAATGTGTCGCAAGTGTTGGAGTCAGGCTGCTCAGTAGTCACACATTCTTTGGTTTTCGTGTAAACGAATCCCTTAAGTCATCATTCTCCATACCTGCGACATACACCGATTGCCTGTTTTTCTAAAGGAGAGGGAAAGTACTAAACATTTCCATCTACATTTTTCAATATTTTATGTTTCTCAAAACAATAGTTTTAAAAAAGGTTTAGGGGTATAATTTGAAATATAATAGAGAGAAAAAAATGTATTATTCTCTTTTTGGATTGGGATATTTTTACCCAAATCTTATTAGTCAGATAAATATTCAGTATATATTTCTAACATGTATATGACTTACAAGACATGACATTTAGGAACAGACAAGAGTTAGAATAATCTCAACAGAAAAATATCTGGTGAAATTCCAGAATAGAAAAAGAAAGTTTAAAAGTGAGGTTTATTGTCTCTAGAGTGATTGCCAGTGATTCTAATTTTTGTTTTTATTCTAGGATGCTAATGGCTTTCATTACTGAAGTTTCAATTTATCACCGCTGCTTTTCACGATTAAATTAACTATGGATTAAATTAATCTTGGATGCGATTCGGTGAGCTACATTTTACTAAATTCTTTTATTTTGAGTCATTTTTTTTTCAGGAAGTATAAACTGTTCATATTTAGTAAATGGTAGTTTTATTTTGAAGTTTTCTTATATTCCAAGCATTTTATCAGCTGAATATAGATAGTACCTCATATCTATTATTATTTATGATTTAAGACCAATGACACTCTTCATATTTTTACTAAAGTATTTGCTAAATATTTGGCAAAATCCATCATGATTTTAATAAAACATTTATTAACAAAATAATTCTAAGAAGAGATGCTTTATAAATTTCTATAGAATATTTATTATATTAATTTATAAACGTTTATAGAATTAAAATAATTTTTTTTTATCTCGGCTGCAAAATAAATTCTATAATTTCATCTAAGAGGAAAAATTTTGGGATAATCTCAATTACATATAAATAAATAAATCGAGGTAGTCAAGCTTTGTCTTATCTATACTTATATAAAGCTCAATGTGTGTGTGTGTATTGGCGCTTTACAGGCCAGACCGTTTGACCTACAGCTACCAAATTTGGTACACGTATACCTTAGAGGTCGGGAATGTGCACCTGGGGTCCCTCTTTTTGAATTTTTAATTAGAATTTTAATTATTAATTAAAAACTAACTTTCCCGCCAAAAAATCTTTTTATTTTCCCCAACATCAAATGAGTAAGGCTTCAGTTTTTTTCCCCAACAGTAATGAGGCTAAGGTTAACATTTTTCGGCCGATTATTTTAAACGATTCTGTTTATTTTCTTAATGTTTTATGCATTTAAAATTAAACATTGTTAATTAATCGATCTTTCAGTACTTCAGAATGAAGTACTTTTGAATTAAAATAACACAGAATAAAGGAAATTAAAAATTTCTAATCTGCATAGCGTTATCCCAACTGGCGTAGAAAAATTCACGCATTTGCGTTACCGTAACTGACTTTGAAAATTCACGCATGCGCATTGTGTTCTGATTGTTGAAAATATTATCCACGGAGATTTTTTGATTTAAATTATTTTTAGTTAGTTGCATGCTTTTGTAATTAAATTGTATTTATGTTAGTTATATATTTTTTGCATATGCTTATAGTTTTAAGTACATCGTTTTTTAAGTAGTTTTTTTAAACCTGTTTTCGACCGATTATTTTAAACGATTCATTTTATTTTCTTAGTGTTTGATGCATTTAAAATTAAACATTGTTAATGAATCTATCTGTTCATGATGAATCTGTAGAAAATTTTGTTGACAAATTCTTGAGATATAACATAAATTAAGAAAGATATTCTTTAGTGCCCATAAAGTTTAAACGCTCAATGACTCTGTTATCAGTAATCATATTATAAAAAAATGCTTTGTTTCAGTAAAATATATTATTTTAACTGCAGATTAATCCTTTCCACTTTAATTTAAAGCATAAATTCTACTAGAGCTAACAGAAAATTAGAGAGATACATATTACGTTATGACTGAAAGCCTTTAGATTATTATGAGTGAATTATATGACTATCAAAATTTGAAGTTTTAAAATATTTTGATGAAGAATCTATTAAAGTAGGAATTGCATAAAATATTTAATTATTAAAATTTAAACGAACATTAAGATTGGCGAACCGGCTGGTCACCAAAGGCGGCTAGTAATAAATAAATAAAGGTTTATTAAATATATGCTATATTTGTAAAGTTTAAATTTATTCATTTTTAAATTTTTTTTTGTAAAATAAAGATGGCATTTTCCATTCTTTATGCTCACTAAAAAACAATGAAAGATTTTAATGATAGCAGTTTCTGACAATGCTTTCGAGATCCGAAAATCCATATACCTGACTCTAATTGTAGGCATTGCAGTAATATGGTCGAGGAATGACTTTTACGCCAATAAACCACTAGCAAAGTCTATTTGTCGCTCTAACTAACTATAGAATTTCACGTTTCTGCGGTGGATTTCTCAATGAAAAAATAAAAACTTCTCTTCAATATTTTATCTCAAGTCAGTTACGGAAATATAGGAGATTGCATTAATAAAAAGTTTCTTCGTTTTGCTCGGTAATATAGGCTCTAAAATTTAAATATTGGATCGCCTGATCGAAGATTCACATAGCATTTTCTATGCCATGAATAAGATTAGCCACTAGAATTTTGTTTCTAAATATCGAGAAAAGGCGAAAATTGAAATTTTTTTTTAACTTTTTACACTAATACTGTCTTTTTTTTATTTCCTACAATCGACAATCAGATTTTATATGCTAAAATAGAATTTAAAATGAAATCTATATTTAATTAAAAGTAAACTTCATTTTAAATTCTTGGAATTTATGTAATAACTGTTATAGAAGACGTTGAAGAATGACATATATAAAAATAATTTTATGTCAATGCCTTCTGCTCTTAAATTGTATTGATTGAAAGTACTGAATCGGAAATATTTCAATGGCATGAATTCATATATTAAATTCATAATAAAGGTTAGAAATGTATACAAATAAATAATTTTAGTTGATAAATATTCTAATTAAATAATATAAAAACATTTAGAATATTCTTTATAAGATTGAACAATATAATAAAAGAGTAAAATTATATCGGAGGATGTTTAAAAAGATAAGTATTTCAAAGCATGAATAAATGTACTGAGCAGTTCAGGGAATAAGCTAGACGTGGAAACTGCAATTTACTGAAATTAGAAGCTTAAAACAATAGGTTTAAGCGTAAATTAAAATATAAGCACTGAAATATATACATATAAAAGAGAGATTTATTTCTTGGAAAATATTAAGATTTGTCGAAATATTTGTTCTTTATTTAAAATTGTTATGTGATATTAGTAAAACACATTAATCATTTTTCAAATTATAACATTAATTTCAGAAAGGCTTAACACACAGATGTCAAATTATACAATTATGGTCTTAAAATATCACTACTACATGACATACAGATAATCACATGTTTATTCCTTTTAATGCAAAATGGAGTTGCAAAAAATTATTTGTAAAATTACAATTTAATAAAATGAAAAAAAATGTTATCATAGATTATTTAATGTCGTGATTAATTGAATTTCATCATTTTATATTATTTGAAATGCCTTTATAAGTAATTTAATAATAATTTTATACTACCCTTTTTACGTCCGCATTAAATGATTAATAGAGTAGAATCTGATTAATGAATGCGGTCTAGAGCCTTTATTTGCCACATTACATCATTTTCTGTCTTCATGTGATAAGATAATTTGAATTCCTTCAAAGATGCATTATGTTCACAGACAAATTATTAATGTTCTATTTCTGGCAAGAAATAACACAATGCCATTTGAAAATGTTTAATGTCTTCTTGTTTTATAAAATAATTGTATTTTTACGAACTATCATTCTTGTTTATTTTATTTTACATTTTATTACAATTATTAAAGAATAAATTACTATTTCTAAAAAGAAAAAAAGTTTTTTCTTAAATACAACAATATTTTAAACAGAGAAATTCCAGATAAGAGCGATAATCCCTTTGTTAGCTTTAGACTTAACAATGAAAAGGCATTTAACATTTTATAAGCACCAATTTAATATTCTTGAGATACTTTAGATATTTTAAACAGCATTTTTTTTTTTTTTAATATTTTAAATAGTCCGCTGAAAAATAATTTTTTGCTTAAAGAAAGTCATTTTTACATTCAAATTTTATACAGTTTGATTTTCCAATGGCAATCATATTCATTGTTTATATAATCCATTGTGGAAAAAAAAGAAAAAGAAATTTCTAAATGTTATATAAATTCTGGATCTTAAGAGCTTTTTTAGATTTTATATGTACCATTTTCAATACCATTTCAATAAAACAAAGTATATGCCGTGAGCAATAGATTCATTTTATAATCAACAAGTATAATTTCAATATGCTTTTAAGATTTTAATGAATTATTTATTAAATTCATTTTTAGAAAATAAGTTTTTTCAAACAAATTTAAACAATGAAAGTTTTGTGTTTTAATAACGATAATAAAGATTTTTTTCAAGGCTTGTGGTACTGATAAATGAATAATTAATTACTTCAGATATTTAACAAAAGATTATAATAAATATTTTGAACGTTTTTTCGTTTTGTCATCATGCAAAACAATCTATAATGAGATATATAAATATATATTTTAGAATATTAAATTTTGAAATAAAAGAAGTCATTTTTACAAAACCAACAATTATATTTTTGAGAAAAATTAAGTAAATTTTAAATAATATTATGTTTTATTCGCCTAATAAAATTCTCTAAAAGAATAAAAAAAGAGAAGAAAATTATATTCTCAGAAGAAAGAAAATAATGGTATTGAAATTGAAATTAGTATTAAGAATCATTTTCACTAGCATAAAAACTGATTATTATCTGGGAAATTTAATACAAATGTTTCAAAATTATTATCGTTCTTAAAGAACATACATTGTAAAAACAGTATATATAAAAACTATCTTAGAATAATTCGTTCTTTTAATGGTACTATTTTAGAATTATATTCTTTTTTACAAGTAGGTAAATTGATTTAATGTCATAAGATGAGCAAAATGTGTTTGCTTATTTTTCAAACTAAAACAATATTCTTCAAATTAAATTAAATAAATTAGAAATAAAAATCCTAGCTTACCTCTGGACTGTTGATTATCTTCATAATCCACCGCAGAGTTGTATCTTTTATTAGTGATTAAAAATGCTCGAGGCATATTTGATTATTTTAATGTCTATCACAGTAACCTTAACTGTCCACTCCAAAGTCACACTTTGACCTAAGTCCAAACTTTCAGAAGATCAACATAGGATCCGTATCGAACCCAGGACTGAGCGAGCGATGAACAGGACCACTTGACTGTGGAGAAGAACACAAGACAGTGACTTGACTTTTTAACAAACTCCGATGAGGATGATGCTAAGAGGGGGTGGGGAGTTTGGGGTTGTTGCGCCACGTGGGTTTGGTCTGAGGGGGTCCGCTTCCGGTTACGTGAAGATGGTCCTCCCCCTTTCTTCCTAGGTTACGTTTTCCCGTGCACTTTGCTCTCTAGCGTCTTTTTTTTCTTTCCTTACTTTATTTTCTTACTTTCGAAAAGACACTGTCCTTGAGATCTTTTATTACAGGACAGAAGTTCTATGCAGTGGTCCCAACAGTTCTTTCATTTAACACATGAGCGGGATAGTGTATCTCAACAAGTGGTGGTAGCGCTTTTTTTACTTTTTTGTTTTCTCCTTTTCTTTTTCTCTCTCCTGTTGGAGTTTTATCTTTTCTTTTCTTTTTTTTTTTCAAATCAGTATCTGCGGCGAGGTCCGATGAGTGAAATGATTACAAATAAGCATTAGAATGCTTGACAGGAAGTTCTCATAAAACGCTCGGAAAGTCCAAACGATTTTTTCCCCTATCTACCTGTTTTGATTAGAGTACAAACAGAAATAAATTTATAGTTCAAAAACGATGTGCGATTATAAGCGATGACTCGTTATTGTTTTTGCAAGGAAAAAAAAGAGGGCTAAGGAATAAAATCTTGCAAATAATAAAACACTGCTGATAATTCTAAATATTTCATAAAAAACATTAAAATCTTTGAAAATAAAATTATTACGCTAAATGGAGTTCTAAAATGATGCCGATTATGCAAGTGGTTATAAAATGCTAAATAAATGATAAATGTTGCCAATTTTAAAAACCATAACTTTTGATTATTTTATCATTTAACTTCAAATGATTAGGCAGAAAATAAATAAGTTAATATTAGAGCCAGATTAACTTATCATTGACGTATTTTAAATGTTAAAAAAATTTTATTTTATGTTTTACTTGCTAACGGACTATAAACTGTAATATAGAATTTGCAAATTTCTCATCTAAACTTTAAATTAGCAGAAAAAAATGTAAATATTTCAAACAAAATAAAATCGTTTGCTAAAAAAAAAAAAAAAAATTAGCTTTTACTAGTATTTATTGCGAGCAAAGTAAACACAATAACTGTTTTAAAAAATGAAACGATTTTTAAAATCTTCTGGGAATATATTTTCCAAATAATATTAATAAAAATCCTAATTATACGTTAGCTTCGTATTTCTAGAATAAATTTATATCTTTTTTAAACTTAGCAACGAATATAAAAGATGCAAATCAAAATTAACGCAAGAATTACTCAGAAACATTAGATTATTTCGTACTGTTCTTCCGTATCAACAAATTCGAGATTTTGTTCCATTCCAATTAAATCCACAACGAATCGAACACAAGTTCCTAATTCTTTTGCTCACTTCTTAGCTCTCTCGGGGGCCACGTTTGAGGTAGTGTATCTTTTTGGAAAAACAGCGAGAGGTGGAATAAGAAGAGGTAGTGATGTCATAGAGGGGATGGTGTGGAAGAGGAAAGAGATTCTGAGACGCTGAAGGATGCAAATATCCACTATGAGGATCTATAGGTTTCCTTGGGATGCGGGCCAACATACGTCCACGTGCGTTGGAAGGCGGAGGCAACGTGCCAGATAGACCAATGGCGTTGGAGATTTAAACCTAAAGGTATAAAAATAACTCTCGCTGGTGGGTTTCAACATCTGGTCCTCGCGAAGCGCGTGGCATCCTCACCGTATGATCTTTCATCATCCGAATCGTCTTGTCTCCCTCCCCCCTTCCCCTTTTTTTCTCTTTGGGAGTTCAGTAACTGCATCTGTGGTTGTAAAGGAAGAAGCAAAGATGGCATCACCCCCTCTCTAAATTTGGGGATTAATGCCATGACGTTTGGGGTAAAAAGGTATTTTTGACCATGTTCGGAAATGGTCCGTTGCGTGTGGATCGAGCGTGCGTAATGGGTGCCCATAATTCAAGGCCCTCACGACCTGTCGTGCGTCGACAGTGAATTATGAAGTCTCGTTTAGAGGATGAAAGAAAGTCGTAATGAAATAGAAATAAATAAATTTGAAATAATTTCATGCAGATCACCGCTTACCACACTGCTTTTATCCATGATTCAAAATATATTACATCTGGTCACATTTGAAAAATTAATAAAAATTATAAAATTTTGATAAATTCAAATTTTAAAGCATGCACATGATATGCCTTTATTCTTAAAAGTAGAGAATGAAAACGGAAAAACTAAAATAACAAAAGTCAATTCAGTAATTTCAGAAATTGAATGTATGTAATTTTTTTAAAAAAAGCTACTCATTAAAATATTTATTAATAAAGGCTATCAGCTTTTAATATCAAGAAGTGAAGTTAATAGATGTCAAAAAATCTTTAGAGATTGTATGGAAATGACAATGTGTAATGGTTTATTTCTATTAAAATTCTATAGTGAAATAAGTAAATAGGTTGAATTATAGCATATTATCTGAGTAAGGACTAAAAATATCTATAATATTTTTAAATTTAGATATTTCACAAGATTACCTTTTCAATGCAACGATTAAAAAACGATTGGAAGTATTGATAGAGAAAAATATATTTATTTACATTTATTTTCAATTTAAGATGTATATCTTTCATATTTTGGAGCAAATTCAAAGTTTGGATTAAACTAGAAGTTTAAAATCAAATCATACTCGCTAAATACATATCGAATAGAAAAATTCGATTTTATTTTGAAATCCATTCTTAATTTGCCAAAGGAAAACATAATTTACACAATATAACGTATTCAATCCTATATATTTTTGAGTCCATTTCGCCATTTTGAACAAGCCGTAATTAATGTTATCGAATAATATAGTAAATGAAGATTTTATTTGTTGTTCAAAGAATGTGATAAATATTATCAAATAATAAAGAATAAAAATTTTTTAAAAGTACTCCAATTTCTTATTAGCACAGATGATTCTAATTCTAAAAATTAATAGAAAACAATGAGCCGTTTTACTTCTATGAATCGTATTAAGTTAAAAATTGATTTTCTGAAATCTAGGCATTCTATTCATTCACATTTTTGAAAAATTTATTGTCTTATTAATGATGATTTTTAACCAAAATAATTATTGAGATTTTGTGGAACAAAAATTGTTGATGCAATTGCAGTTTATCACCAATATTTTCTCCTAAAAGAATACCTGTAATAAAAAAATAAAACCCTTTAATTAGGTTTAAAAGTTGAAAATATTTCTATTGCAATTCTTTAATTGGCAAATACAATTATCTCGAAGAAATTTTAGCAGCATAATAAAAATAATCCCAATAAAAATCATACTTTAGATGTTAAGATAATCGAATTCGAAATCACAGCTCCTTTCAAACGCATGCGCATCTGCCACGATAGAATTTTCAGACAGGTCCTTGGCCTCTTAAGAGAAGTGAGAATTCGACTCAACAAAATAAAGTTTGAAAGAAATAAAAGCAAATACTCTGTTTAAGCAGACAGTACTTCGTTTTGTTTTTCATTCAGATGGGCCAAATCCAAGGCAGGTGGATCTTTTCGAATTTTCTATTATTAACTTTCGCGATGACGAGTTATATATATATATTTTAAAGCTAAGTGTCGTTTTTGAAATATAAATGTCTAATAAGCATGTTCTTGCGAGAAAGACGAATTTTATTTTTTCTTTCTTAAAGAAATACTTAACGAAGCAAATGTAGCTGTTTCTATATCATCATTAAAAATTTACTTGATATCTTTTTTTTAAAAATATGTTAAAAATTAATGCTGCTTTTAATTCTTTAAGAATAGTCTCAGATTTTATTAAAAGTAATAAATAAATAAAAGGATAATAAAAATCTATAATTTACAGTTAGCCCGAACACACGTGGAAAAATATAAATACAATTAAAGTTTAATAAAAACTTCAAACTATAGATAAATCTTAGTAAATAATTGTAATGCCACTTAACTTTCTGTAATGTTTAATATTCCAAGATTAAAAATCTTTGAATTCCCAAACCGATGAAAACTACTGCGTATAGGTAATATAACTAAGCCGTAATGATAAAATAAAAATAAAAATTAATGGTGACTGTTTGAATTCGTTCTTAGTTATCGTGCAGATGTTCTGTCAGGATACTTACGCGAACTTTGGACATAGAAGATGACAGTTAGATAAAATGTATTAGTTTATTTGTAAAAGAACAATTTTAAAAACAATAAATTCGTTTTTATAATACTTATTGATACGGGGGAGGAGACCATAGAGCTGAGATACTTATGGAGGGAGTGCAACCCTACTTTTGTGTAGGACAAGATAAAATCACGTGACTTGTGGACAGAATTTGTGTTCACTGTAACCGCATTCTCCGCTCCACATTATATTTCAATGGCAGATTTTTTCTCACTTTTAACTGTTGGATTTTAAAACTTATTTAAGCCATGGTTAACTATTTCTGTGCAATTGAATGCAAAGAAAAAGCTTCTATGGATAGTCCTGTATCATTTCACAGATATGTACAATAAACATGTTCTGTTTATATCCATTTTAAGTCAATTTAAAATTTCGTAACCTCCATCACTTTTTTGGTGTTAAAACTGAATAATATTCCATAGTTTGGTTCAGTTATTGTATTAAATTTATTTAATTTGTTATTAAGCTTCATTTAAACTGATGTAACTGCATTATTTTTGTTACTTGCTTTATTTTAATCTCGAAAGTGTTGCAAGTGCTTGGCTGCAAGCTTGGCGGGATTTTTTCTCGCCAATACAAGTGTTTACATAA
Organism: Argiope aurantia; assembly: GCA_026543865.1. Lineage (NCBI taxonomy): Eukaryota > Metazoa > Arthropoda > Arachnida > Araneae > Araneidae > Argiope > Argiope aurantia. Next base: position 36,239 of record JAPMOR010004700.1, read on the forward strand.
AAACACTATTGGTAATTGGTAATTGTAAAAAAACACTATTGACCGATTAATAATTGTGTATTTATTTTAGTGCAAATAAAGTTCCTTATTATTTCCAATATGTTTTCTTTTACCATAAATATTCGAATCGTATCACACCGTAAAAGATATTAAATCATCATTGTGAATGAAATCGTGAAACTAAAACGTTTTATTGAAAATGTTATATAGTAAAATTTCATAAATGTGCTAGCAGTAATTGCATGATTTTATAAATTTTAATTAACATGTAATAAGAAACTAGTGGATATTCTAAAGATAAACTATTAAAGAAAGAAATGCTATCTTTACAGATAAAAATTTTGTCTGAATGTTAACTTTATTAATAACTTGCGATATGCACATACCCTAAAATCACCGTTTTCGTAAAAATTTCGAATTTTCTTATTATTTTGTATTAAATCAACACATTTAAGATTCCAAAAATGATTTAATTTTGTTTCTGCGGTAGTTAGAAGCAAAGTTACCGCCAACACTATAAACCAGAAGCGAAATATTTAAAACTGATATTAACAAGGAGAAGGCACGAGGTTTAAAATGGAGTTTGGAATGATATTTTGTATAATGATAACATACATTTAGAATGTTTATTAATGAAAATATTAAGATTCAATATTCAACCTTAAAAACTTTCAAATTAGCTTATATACTAATAATGGGTGACCTGAATGAGCGCTCGAGTAGTGTAGTGGTTAGGGCACTGGCGTAGCATTCAGGAAATCTGGGTTCGATTCTGAGCTAGCGTTTTTTTTTTTTTTTTCTCTTCCTAAATTATTTCAAAATAATTTAACAGTTTTAATTAATATCTTTTTCATTTTTTATGCAAAAATAAATATTATTATATTATTCAGAATATTCAAGGAAAAAAAAAAAGACCTGGGTCACTTTTACAATCTGCTTTTATTATAAAAAGTTTTTTTTAATCTGCATGAGATAATGATAAAAGTATTTGAACATGTAATGTAAAATTAAAAGATGTTTTGGGTAAAGAAAAGAAATAAAATGTTTACTTAAAGAAGAAAAATACCCACTTTTAATTAATGCACAAAAAAAGTAAACATAATTTAAATCAATAAACTCGGCTACTGATGTAAAAAAGAAAACATTATTTTCGAAACCAGTTTGCTTAGTTTTCAAAGAATATATATTATTTAGGAAACGTTAACCGGAAATGAAAACCGACCGGACCCAATGCCGGGAAACAAAACGTTGCGCGCAGGTTTTGAGTATGCCAAGATTTGCGATATGGCGCCAAAAAAGGCCAGATTTCTCACACGAAGGAAGTACGCAGTAAACAGTTGCGTACACTTGTTTAGACTAGAAACAAGCGACTAGCTTCCTCCATTTATATAAGCTCTATGGAGGAGACAGTCTAGAAAATAATATTCGTCGATTCAGTCAACAGCTGAGGAATGCCTTGACTTAGTATAGAACTATTTAAAGTTTTTTAATAAAAGCTTCGAATTTAATGCTTTTTAGGTTATTTATTTAAAGAAATTAAGAGAAGAAAAAAATGTTCAGTCCAAATTATATTTTGAGGAATAGCATGGTTAATTTATTGAATTCTCCTACATTTTGGTGACACTGGAAAGCAGTTTTTGGAACGCCAAAGCACTGTCTGATAATTGCTAAAAAATTCTCAGATATTGCTTTTAGAAAGATTAATTACCTTATTAATCTTTATGAGCAAAAGTAATCGAGAAATAATTTTTTAAAAATAATTAATTAAATTATTTAACTAGCAAAGTTTTAATTTACTTTAATTTTCTTTGTCTATCCTAATAAAGATGAAAGTGTGCATGTGCTTGTGTTATGTTGGCGCTCTATAGGTCAGACTATTTGGTTTGGAGTTATAAAACTTGACGTATATATTCTTTAGAGATTGGGAATTGCACACCATAGTGATTTTTTAAAAAAATAATTAGCATTTTAATTAATAAGAAATTAAGTGAAATTTTGACTCGTTACCACAATAACATCCGAAAATATTTTTGCATAAAATTAAATTTTACTCCATTTCAAAATTTTATAAATTATCTTTTTAATGATACCATTTTAATAAATGTGCAAATTTTTCCTGAATTCAGCAATTTTTTAAAAATATTGCTTTAAAAAATCCCCCAAGATTGCATAATTGCCCTGCAATTTAAACCATTTTCATTGTTTCATGAAATGTTTAATTGAATAATTTTCTTCCATTAAATATTTGATGTTGTAACTTAAAGAAGAAAGATGCAATTTCTGTATAGTTTACAAGATCAGCTAGAAAGTTCAGTTACAATATCGTAAAATTTAGAAGAGAGTTGAATTGAGTAGTATTTACATTTTTAATAACGCTATGATGTCATGGAACTGATTTCCAATAGAAAGTTTATGTACACAATAAATAACACGCAAGTAAGACAATTAGAATAACATGAATTTAATATCAGACAATTTTAAATAATCTTTTTTTTTTATGAAGGCCGATTAGAGGACTTTAACGAATATATACAGAAAGTATGAAAAATTCAAAATTGCCGCTTGATGCTTGCTGATTTCGCCATAATAATATAAAAAATGTAATTTGAAATTACAATTAATTATCTATTTTTAAATTAATTATCCATTTAAAATTATCTATTTTTCACTTTTGTGGTCTTAGAAGGTCAGTTTTAAGAATTTTTTTGAGTAATTTGGGAAGTGCTCTGTGTTCTGGTTGTTAGGTCTCCTTTTGGATAATTATTCGATTCTAAGTAACAATTGTTGTAAAAGTGAATCTGGTTCGCTTTCAATTTTTCGATGCCAAAGGTACGGCGTGGAAGTTTCGAGAGTGAAGAGTAATCTAAAGTGACTGCTCATCATCTGATTGTAATTCAAATGCCAAATTAAATTCAATTTTTATCCAGAATATTCCGTTTCTCTTGTTTAAAAACGGGAAAGAAATACAGCTAAAACCAACAAACTTGGAGTGCAAGGCTAGAAAATTTGGCGCTTAGAAATTGAGTGCTTATGAAATAATTACTTTACAAAATAGTATAAGAACAAAAATAGCACATATTCTCTTATTAACGCCTTACAATTTATCACCCTGGCGCATATACAAAAATTAACTTACTTAAAATGCATTTTCCTTTCAATTGCATCCAAAATACCACTCAAAGACGGAATCATAAAAGAAATTTCTAGTTTATTAATATACTTTTTCAAACTTTCATCTTCCAGTATCGTGGAACATTTTTTTTTGTTTAAATCTGTCCAAATGATATTTAGCCCTTCTCAAAATGAATTATATTTTATAATTAATGTAATAATTATTTTTGCTGGTGCAAACTATCGAATGACACACGATGTTTTTTTTTATAAGAATGCGAGAATGTATTTTAATGAGTAATGTAATAAATGGATAATGAAATAATGATGATTTAAAGTTTCATAATGAAAAATTTAAAACCAATTAAAATCATCTGTGCCATGACCAATATTAAATTCTAGTTATGCGCGGAGATTGTAGTCCTTTTAGATCTTGCACTCTGTCTACTATTAAAGTCATTCAATATTTTTTACATTGCTCAAGTAAGTGATCTTTTAATATATTCTACCTATTTGCTGAGGTCAAAAAATTATATATGTTTTGAATGAAAGAAAATTTCTTGACTCTTAAACAACTCTTTGCTGCACATTCTTCAATAAAAATTAAAGAATGAGCAGTGCATAGTACCTAAGATGTTAATTTATTTTGTAAGTCAATTCTTACTTCAAGCCCTCTACACATTCCCATTGTATTAAATGCATTATGGTACGATTGCTCTTTGCGGTTTTGCAGAAGAATTCTGATATTTGTATATACCTCTATTGGACGTGTTGTTGAAATTTCAGCTTTATATATTCCATTTTCCCATTTTCTATAAAATTCAGAAATATTTTCCCTGGAATTGTTTCAATCTTGTTCACGTTTCTAACAATGACTACGAATATGCCAAAATAAATAAATAAATATAAAAAAAAAGAAGAGAAAAAACTTTTTTTTTTCCTAGGCGCCCTTGGATTAAAAACGCCTTTGGACTTCATCCCAATAAGCCTTTTAGATAAAACAACTCTACACTGAGGCAAATGTTTTCTTCACAAAAAAGAATAGTAAAAGCTTTTTTTTTCCCGCTTAGAATGGCATTATTAGTGGAAACACATTTAATGCTGCAATATAGACAAAATCCATTCATACTTATTTTTACTTTCTCTTATACGTAGCATAGAGAAAGCACAGTAATTCAAAAGAAATTATATTATTAATTATAGAGAAGGAATAGAAATTCGAAAAAAAAATTGTACTTGAGATTTTGACGAATCTCTTTATTTTAGACCTCCCTGAGTTCGAAAGCACATTTTTGGACAATGTCTGTCGCTCTCTGCCAAAGTATTATAAAGTTAACTAAAAACGTTTTGATCTAGAAACGGATGAAATTTGGTATACGGTTTTTACACTAAATTTGGAGATTTATATCAAATTTTCAGTAAAATCAGCTCGATGAAAGTCTGTCTGTGCGTCTGTCCGAATATAATTTAGCACAATAACTACAAAACGAAGAGTACACAGTTTTAACATTTATAGTCTAAACAAATTTTGAACCAAATCCAACAAAGAATTGGTCGTCAATTCGTCTGTACTTTTAGAAACATAAAAACGCCATAATTCAAAGATGCAATTAAATATATCAAATTTGGTATGAGATTTACGACTACAAGAGTAGTTTTATGACAAATTTTTGTTTCAATCGTTTGCGAAAAACGTGTCTAAACACAAATTGATTTTCTGGTGCTTTCACCCGCATACCAGGCAGTCTTCGCCAAAAACTCGCCAAGGATGACACGATAGATTCAGTAAAAATGCTAAATTCACGCCAAAGTTGTTCGTAACTATTGTACGTCAATGATATATGAGGGGTTCTCTAAGATGATATCTTTATTAGAGAGTAGGCGAGAAAATTTTGGGAAAATCATTTACAATGTCTTTTTTCTTTTTTTCAAAAATTGTTTTTTTAGTTTAGTTTGGTTTGGAGTTATTAATATAAAGACTTCGTTGGCCATACTAAGCCAAATTTTATGGAATTTAATGGTCACGTGATTTGTCATTTCATAACCAGAAACTGCAGTGTGTCGTGAAGTCACTGTTCGTGACGGTAAGAGCAATTGTTCTGCTCTTTCAGGTTTTATTTATTCTTATTTTATGTATTCTCTGATAATAATTCCTTGTTCAGATGACAAACTCAGTTATGTTAATCAGGTGAATGTTAATCACTTGAATTAAATTTATTGAGATTGTATTTTGTGATAATAAGGGTAATTGTCTGCTTTCGTGTAAAATAAAAAGGGATTGTTACACGAAATAAGAATAAACTCTTGCACTGATTATAAAAATAATTATCGTGCAAAAACTATTATACTTTGCCAGGTGCTTCTTTTTGAAAATTGTAAATTTCTTAATTAAATTTGTCGCTACATCAATTAGCAATGACATACTATGCAATGACAAATATTTTGTAGCAGTCTCTCCAATGATTATTTCATATGAATACTTTGTAGTCAAAACACAAAATTTTGTGCCCACCTTGTACTATCTTTTCTGAAAAATCCTACTGTTGGAGTACAAATTCCTAAACGCACTGGCATGATTATGAATGAATGTGAATATGAATGTTTTGTAGTCAGGGAGTACAAAACAAGCAGGATAGGACTAACATATTGGCATGAGCTAGTCTTATTATACCTACATAATAATTTCTCTCACCAATTCAAACAGCAAGGTTTCGGACTTTAAATCCTTAGAAGAATCATTTTCTTTCTTTTCTTCCATTTTCTGTTTAGATAATGAATTAGTATTTAACAATATACAAAATGGAAATAATTGAGATCCAGTACAATTCAGAGTTGAAGGTCAAATTTCAGTTAAATGAGAATGCCGAAATTTTAACATTTATTTGCTAATCAAGATTGAAAATTGGTTTGACAAATTAGTTTAACCCTAGGATGCATTTATCTGTGCTAGAAATTATTGAATTAAAGAAAAGAAATAAATCTCATGCCAGGTCTAGAATTACAGTAATTCACCTTGGATTCTTTACGAAATTAATCGTCGTGGAAAAAATGCCTTCCGATGTAGGAAAGGTTTTAGAACAGAAGAATCGGTAAATATTAAGTCTAGTATAGTTTAATTATACTGACATCCCATTTTAAAGCTACACTCGGGCTATTTTGATATTGACCTCGTAGTTTTGAGCAGCTATCAGTTGATGAGGACGGCGCATGGACTGACGCTCCTTTCTCTGGGCTTCAATGCCCACACTAGCGGGGAGGCGTTTGAATCTGACTGATTTAGCTAGTACTGGGCCCACTTGCATGGTGGTTCTTCGGTTGAATCTGGGCTCGGGCCTGATACTCTGCAGTCCCGTAACCATGACTTTACTACCCGGCCGCCAAATGTTAGGAAATCAGCATTAATTTATTGTTATTCTTCCTTATTGTGATAATTGTAATTTTTAATTTCATTAAGTTAACAATAATGAATTTGTTATTGTCTATTCTTATTAACTTGTTCTTGTCTATCTATCATATTAATGATAATTTATTTAATTAAGTTAGCAATAATCTGTTTGTTTTCACTCTTATCTACATTATGCTAAAACATTAACTTGTTCTTTTCTGTAATGTTAAAATACTAACTTTTACATTTTTATAATGCTATAACATAAACTTATCCTTAAAAATTTTTTCTTCTTGTTTTTGTCTACATTGCATTAAATTATTCTTTTCTCGTCTTTGTTCTCGTTCTTGTCTTGGTCCATATAGCTTTTACTTGTTTATATTGTCTATATTATTACGTTGCATTACTTTTGTTTCTAATTTATACTATGATATATCGTTGTTCCTGTTTCTTTCTATATTTTATTTTCGATATAAGTTTAAATTTCTATAAAAATCGGAATGTTTTTTAAAGTTTGTTTCCGCCTGCAGGTTATCTTAGACCTTCCTTATTAAGTTCATTTAACAATTTGAACTTCACACCCTTGATATAAACGAATCAAAATCAATTTTTAAACTTCTATCTTATTTCAACTAATACAACAATATTCCTAAACAATGCTCCAAAATGTTTTATGAAATTAAAGCCAAAGAAGATGGCTACATACGAATAACCGAAACAATGACCATCGTAGCGAAATCTATTTTTAGTTCTTAGGTGGGGATAATCCACCCACAGTTACAGAATTACACGGAACTGCTGTAAGGACGAGACTTTTCACCTTTTCGCACTTCGTTAAAGGGGGTGGGCACTGAGGGGTGGCCCGCTTCCGTGGGGTAGACACGCGCTGACGGTCTAAAAAAGAAAGAGGGGTGCATCCGGAAGAATGTATTTTGATATTTTTCAGCAGGTACACTCTAGGGTGGAAGTGCGCCTTTTCTTTGGAGGGGACATGTGTTATGGTAATAAAGAGATTAAAGGGTGCTCTTCATTTTTATTGAACATTTCTGCTATTCTTTCAGACACAAGTGAATTGTTAAAGTTAATCATTGTTGTGTTTGGATATGAAAGGGAATTAAAAAGTGAAAAAGCATCCGGGAATGAAATTTTCTGCAATCTTTTTTTTATTTAGGTACCTTTGAAAGATTTTGTTTATTGAAATTATTGACCAGCCTTATCGATATGGCTATATGGCATTGTTACAAAAATCAGGAATAAGAGAATCATAGTTAACCTTGAGTTCGTATTTTAAATAGTATGAATGACAGTAATTGGAGATAATACACGTTATGTTACAGTCAGATTGTTCAAAGTATTAGAATTTATTTACATCTTCTAATAATAAAGGGAATATATGTATATATGTTGAAGTTCCACAGAACAGCTTGTTTGATATGCGCTATCAAATTTTGCTCATAAATACTTCAGAGATTAGAGCTGTATACCTCGGGTCGATTATTTTTTGAAATTTGAATCAATTAAAAATAAAGTGAAATGTCGGTGTTATCTGTGATAGCTTTCAAAAATATAGTCTCACAAAACTAATTTTTAATTCATTTTAAATTTTTTTTAAAAATGTCTTTTTAATGACTGTTTAATTATCGTTTAAATATATCCAAAATTTTGGCAATATAATTTTTTTTGCCTAATTTTAGACAATAAATTTTAGTGTTGCGATGAAATCTAAACCTTTTTTTATTGTTTCATCAAATATTTAATCGTGTGATTATCTTTCATTCTTGAAAGTTAAAGAAGAAGAATTATGCTTAGTATATGCATAATTTGCACGAAGAGTAAGAAAATGAAGTTACAATGCTGCGAAAGTTAAAATGTAGATGAATCGAACACCTACTTCTTTAATAACTGACATCATGGAATTTGATACCATTAAGAAGGTTCATTTATACGATAAATCGGAAGGTAACACAACTCTACTGTGTATCATAGTTTGATACTTAAATGCAGTTTTTTTAATGAAATTATGAACATCTAAGTTAAACTTAAAAAAATTTAATGGAATAATCCCGGCGAACCAGTTTCCAAAAGGCGGCTTGTTTATAAATGAAATGATTGAAATATTTAGACATCCTTTTACTTTCTTGTAAGAGTTGTTATATATAGACAGACTAACTTCTTTTTAATGGATTTCGTCAAAATTTGACAGAAATATGCACATTTGGAGAAAAGACACATGTCAGATTGAGTTAGCTTCACAGACAGACATAATTCGAAAAGTGACTCAGGGAAATCTGATAATTGGTGGTTCGCCAAATTCTCAAGTTTGATCGCCAAGATACTTTGTATACAAGAAAATACAAATCTAAAGGCAGAAAATAGCAAATTGAGAATTAGCGCCGTGCCAAAGCGATGGCGCACTTAAATAATTCTTCTGCATTCAGGTTTGCACCTACATTACCTACTGTTTGCTCAGAGTGGCGTGTTACCACCTGTAACAGTTTACGGATCTGGAGAAAAGGAATTAAGACCACGATAAAAATAACTGATGCACTTTAGCGGGCCCATTGCCAGATCCGCGTCATCGGTGGGTAAGTGCCCACGTCGAAACGAACAAGAACACTGACGGATTCAATCTCTTGTCTCGAGTGAAAATTCCGTTTGAAATCACTTTAAGAATAGAATTATTTCAATCCAGAATGAAAAACAAAAAAAGAATGATAAAAATGAACGTTGCAATTCATTTTCCAAGAAAGTGGTAAGAAGTATTTAGAATATTTTTGGCAACTTTCGGAATATATAAGTTACTCAGAAGTGATAGGGATTGATAGGTCTGGAGATGATATTCTAGATTGAATTGAATAGTCCATCCAGAATATTCTCGATTGACATTGAATATGATAAGTATGGATTTTTACATCCATAAGCCTAGAATATCCAAATCTGTTACTACTTTTATAAAATCTCATTTAAATGGGTAATAATATGACATACTGAATATCTTTGAATATTGTCATCCTAGATACTGCATCAAATATGAAATCTATACATTCAAGAGGCTACAGTATGTGATACAGAAATTACTGTATTACTTATTGCTGAATGGCAACAGTCAAATATAAGCACATCATTATATGAATTTTTCACTGACTATTTTTTAATTCAATGCACCGCTTATTGCAGAAACTACAAAATATTATTAGAAATGCTTTAAAGATGGCTGGCATTCCATTCAGTCAGAGAATACAAGATGTAAAAAGAATCAAGAAATAGTCGCCAAAATTGAATTCTAAATATTCTAAATTAAAATTTTAAAAAGCTCATAATGTGGGTGAACAAGGTGGTCCTAAACGTGGCTATTATTTATTCTCTTACTCTTTATTACGAAGAATATTTCTGAAGTTTTCGGATCGGGAAATCTGACCTGAGACATTATTGGAAAAATCCCCTATGCTGTTTCTGCAATTTTAATCTATATCTATATCTATACTTATAATAAAGCTCAATGTGTGTGTGTGTGTGTGTGTAGGCCAGCCGCTCTACAGGCCAGACCATTCAACATACAGCTACCAAATTTGGCACGTGTATACCTTGGAGGCCGGGAATGTGTATCTGGGGGTTATTTTTTCGAATTTTTAACTAGAATTTTATTTATTTAAAAAATAAGCGAAATTTTGACGTATTTCTACTATAACTTCCGAAAATATTACCGCACAAAAAAGATTTTTACATAAAGTTAAAGATCAAAAATTTATCTTTTAAATGATACCAATGTTTTAATCTTAAAATTATATTTCTATTTTTAATGAATTTTTAAATAAATATCTTAACTATGTTTTTCAATAATTTTTTTTCGTAAAAAATAAAAATGAGGATTAAGCACGTTTCGCATTCATGAGAAAAAAATAGCTTTTTTCAAAGTGTTGCCATCACAGTGATTAAAGCTCCAATTAAAAATAAATTAAATCTTTTTGGGAATGAAATCTGCAAAAATATAATTTTCGGCAAGTGTCTGTAGGAAATGAAACAAATATGAAATATTATTTTTTCTAAAAAACAAATTCAAGAAAAATTATTTTATGATCTTTTACACTCTATACAGGGTGTTTATTTAGTCCCGAACCCATTTTGATGTTTAATGACTCATAAAATAATGAAGATATAAACAAACTTATGGCATTTATTGATAGAATAACTCATATATTTTAATTTTCAGGTTTGAATATTTTTACTTTTGTAAATATCGTCTGCGCGTGTGGTTAATTTCAGATAATTTCATTTTCCTGTCTAAATATCTGTACTTTTCTAAATATCGTCTGCTTATTAACTGCATTTTTCTCTCTTTTGTTTTTGGCAACTATTGAAATATTATGTTTACTTTTGATGTGTTTGTTCTATGTAGTACTTTTGTATGTGATGTTTTATTCGAGCGGATATTAAGGAGAATGCATACACCACAAGAGAAAGCACATATTTTATGGTGGTTCATAGAAACGAAATTGATGGTGCAAGCACAGAGAAATTTCAGAAGAATTTACCAAAAAGAAAATCCATCCAAAAACAGCATCTTGCGGTGGAAAAAGAATTTTCTAGAAATTGGAAGTATCGCAGGTAAGAAACGTTCCGGACGTCCTTGCACAAGTGATTTTGATGTTGAGCGTGTCAGAGAAACATTTTTACACAATCCTAGAATATCTGTGAGATCAGCGGCAACAGAATTGGATATGCCAATTTCGACGGTGTACAAGGTTATTAAGAAAAAATTAAGACTGCATGCATACAAAGTTCAAATTGTTCAAGTTTTGGAACCGAACGATAGGCATAGGAGGATGGCCTTTGCAACAGATATGCTAAGGAGGATAGAAGATGCTGCTGATTTTCTGAAGCACATAATGTTTTCCGATGAAGCATCCTTTCATGTTCCTGGCATTGTTAATCGCCATAATGTGCTCATATGGGGATCTGAAAACCAACATGAATACCGTGAGGCACAAAGGGATTTCCCAAAGGTTAATGTGTGGTACGGACTAATGCACGACCGAGTCATTGGGCCTTTCTTTTTTACAGAAAAGACGGTCTCATCAGTCGTATTCTTATACATGTTGGAAAACTTCGTATTTCCACAACTAGAAGAGCTTCAGCCACATGTCTTTTTGCAACAACATGGTGCGCCAACTCATTGGGGTACCATCGTTCGTACTTCTTTGAATGGCCATTTTCCAGGAAGATGGATTAGGCAAGGAGGTCCAATTCCTTGGCCACCCAGATCACCTGACTTAAAGCCGCCGGACTTTTTCCTTTGGGGGTGTGTAAAAGCGAACGTTTTCAGGAGGAGAGTGTCGAACATTGATGATCTAAAAGCCAGAATTACAACCGCAATAGGCTCTGTGGATGCCGACATGCTTGCCGCTCCCTGGCGTGAAATAGACTATCGACTTGATATTCTCCGTGCGACGAAGGGGGCACACGTGGAAGTTCATTGAGATGGGTCATGAAATGTTTTAAATCTATTTAACCATTTATGTTATTAATTTTAATCTATCTTTATTATTTTATGAGTTATTAAACATCAAAATGGGTCCAGGACAAAATAAACACCCTGTATTATTAATCCAATAAATCAGTTTTATTTTCAGGCGTTTTGTTTAATATGAACAGGATATCCATTCAAATCAGGGCCACACAGCTAATTTGTAAACATTTAGTTAGACACAAATCTGCTAAAATGGTCTAAATGGAAAATGATTATATTTTATGTAACTTGATTCAATAAATGCTCTAATAAATAACGAATTTTTGATTTAACATAAAGCTTCTGCTGTGGAAATCACGATTAACAAAATGTTCTTGAAACACTAATATTTTAAATAAAAAGAGTTAATTTCCTATCAACTAAATCAATCACTTAAACTGACTGATTTATGAAAATTTGAATATCCCTATTCAATAAAAAAAGGATAATTTTAGATTTTCCATCTATCGTTTCAAAGAAAATACGCCAATCAGCGCGCACGTTTCTCAAGATTAATTGGCCTAAGATTATGAAAATGTTGAGTTTTTCTAAATTTTTAACATACAAAACTTCATAAATAAATCTTAATTGATCATGGAAAATAGAAACATTCATTCATTTATTTAAAATTTGGTGTGTCCAGAATATTTCTCAGAATATGATACCTTACTGCATTAAATTTAGACTTCATAATTTTTGAAATATATTTATAGGCCGGAACAAAATATTATTATTGATTTCATTTCAATCCTTTTGAAAGAAAAACTAAAAACTGAATTTTATGCTGAATCTGGGAAATTTTTGTTGAATTATTCTTTCAGATATTACATAAATTATGAAAAATATTTTGTAGTTCACATAAGACTTAAATACCGAGCGATTCTGTTTGCAATACTCATATTCAATAATAATAATCTATATCTATATCTATATCTATACTTATAATAAAGCTCAATGTGTGTGTGTGTGTGTGTGTGTGAGTGTGTTGGCGCTCTACAGGGCAAACCATTCAACCTACAGCTACCAAATTTGGCACGTGTATACCTTGGAGGCCGGGAATGTGCACCTGTGGTTATTTTTTCGAATTTTTAGCTAGAATTTTATTTATTTAAAAAATAAGCGAAATTTTGACGTATTTCTGATATAACTTCCGAAAATGTTACCGCACAAAAAAGATTTTTACATGAAGTTAAAGATCAAAAATTTATCTTTTAAATGATACTACTATTTTAATCTTAAAATTAAATTTCTATTTTTAATGAATTTTTAAATAAATATTTTAACTATGTTTTTCAATAATTTTTTTCGTCAAAAATAAAAATGAGGATTAAGCAAGTTTCGCATTCATGAGAAAAAAAATAGCTTTTTTCAAAGTGTTGCCATCACATTGATTAAAGCTCTAACTGAAAATAAATTAAATCTTTTTGGAAATGAAATCTGCAAAATTATAATTTTCGGCAAGTGTCTGTAAGAAATGAAACAAATATGAAATATTATTTTTTCTAAAAAATAAATTCAAGAAAAATTATTTTATGATCTTTTACACTCTCTATACAGGATGTTTATTCAGTCCCGGATCCATTTTGATATTTAATGACTCATAAAATAATGAAGATGTAAACAAACTTATGGCATTTATTGATGGAATAACTCATATATTTTCCTTCTCAGGTTTGAATATTTTTACTTTTGTAAATATTGTCTGCGCGTGTTTTTAATTTCAGATAATTTCATTTTCCAGTCTAAATATCTGTACTTTTCAAAATATCGTCTGCTTATTAATTGCATTTTTCTCTCTTTTGTTTTTGGCAACTATTGAAATGTTATGTTTACTTTTGATGTGTTTGTTCTATGTATGTATTCTATCTATGTCTTTTGTATGTGATGTTTTATTCGATGGGATATTAAGGAGAATGCATACACCAGAATAGAAAGCACAGATTTTATGGTGGTCATAGAGTTAATTTCCCATCAACTAAATCACTGACTTTTAAGAGTTAATTTCAAATCACTTAAACTGACTGATTTATGAAGATTTGAATATCACTATTCAATAAAAAAAGGATAATTTTAGATTTTTCATCGATCGTTTCAAAGAAAATACGCCAATAAGCGCGCAGGTTTCTCAAGATTAATTGGCCTAACATTATGAAAATGGTGAGTTTTTCTAAATTTTTAACATTTAAAACTTCATAAATAAGTCTTAGTTGATCGTGGAAAATAGAAACATTCATTCATTTATTTAAAATTTGGTGTGCCCAGAATATTTATCAGAATATGATACCTTACTGTATTAAATTTAGACTTCATAATTTTTGAAATATATTTATAAGCAGGAACAAAATATTATTATTGATTTCATTTCAATCCTTTTGAAAGCAAAACTAAAAACTGAATTTTATACTGAATCTCAGAAATTTTTGTTGAATTATTGTTTGAGATATTACATAAATTATGAAAACTATTTTGTAGTTCACATAAGACTTAAATACCGAGCGATTCTGTTTGCAATACTCATATTCAATAATAATAATAATTAATAAATAACAATAAAGATGATTAATAAAATAAAACGCTTGTTTTTATTAACACTAAACCTACCGGCATTTCACCGATACATTGGAATTGCCATTGGAAGCGGTCATTTGACTCGCTCGTGGTAGCTTTAGTGTTAAAAAATATCTTAATATTAATTGCCATTTCGTCATTTACATTTTTAATTAAAGTTGAAGTTTTACCGGAAATGGCAACAAATTAGCAAAATAAATATAGTAAATTGAACGAAACGATCTAAACAATATAAGTTTGGTATGACTATCAAAATTTGAAGATTAAAAATGTTTTGTTTGAGAATCCTTTAAGAGACCAGTTACTTAAAATATTTAATTGAAAATTGTAGCGAGCGGTAATACTGGCGAACAGGCTGTTCGCCAAAGGCGGCTAGTAATAAATAAATAACAACAAAGATGATAAATAAAATAAAACGCTTGGTTTTATTAAAAAATATCTTTATATTAATTGCAATTTCATCATTTCCACTTTAAATTAAATTTGAAGTTTTTCCTGAAATGACAACAAATTAGCAAAATAAAGATAGTAAATTGAACGAAACGATCTGAATAACAGTATAAGTTTGGTATGACTATCAAAATTTGAAGATTAAAAATGTTTTGTTTGAGAATCTATTAAGGGACCAGTTACTTAAAATATTTAATTGAAAATTGTAGCGAGCGGTAATATTGGCGAACAGGCTGGTCGCCAAAGGCGGCTAGTACGTAATAAAAAAACGTTATCTTTGCTTAATATTTTAAGTGATTTCAACTTGCTGCTCATATTCAAACATTTGAAAGGTAACAGTTTGCTGTTGCAATGTTTCGCTTTAAAGAATTATTGTTTAAGTCCTTTCCATTTATTAAAACAGTTATGTAATTAGGAATCCGTCACCATTTTATAGATTTTGTATTCACTATAATTTTTTTAAAATTCAGTGCTTCTAATTTGTAGTTCAAAAACAAACCAACTGCAATTCACTGTACAACAAACTTGTTAGACAATAATTAATTTTTGAGATATTTCTAATAATATATTTTTTTATGTGTGTGAACACTTTTGAATTGCTAAGTGTTAACATGTTTTGGTGTTGATTCGTGTATGCATAGCCACGTACAACAGCTCTTTTGCTTAATGTTTTTTGCATTATCTATATTCTATTTTATTATAGATATGTGTAGAATTGACACATCAAATTATCATAAGATATGATAAAGCAGTTTGACAGTATCTAATAAAGGAAAAGAAATAAGAATTCAGAATTCTATAAAAAATAATCCACCAGACATTCAGGATTAAGCACAAAAAATCATGATAATATAAAGAATTTCATTAAAATATCCTAAGTAATTATTTTAAATTGATATTTTTAAATATTTATTTAATGTATTTCCATATTATATTTCATTTATGCAATTGTTCCTAAACGTTTTAGATGAAAAAGAAAGTGCAGAATTCTACTACGAACAACTAGTTTGGGAGTTCAGAAAATCTAGTCACTTTCTTCAAAATCCATTCTTTTTGTACATGTTGTACAAACAAAATTTTTACATCTTCTTTAATCATATGGTTTCGTTCTAAAAATTTATGACATGGTATTTTCTCGAAACAATTTATTTTATTTTCATACCCATAAAAAATCATGAAATAAGACAAAATTAAGGGAAAAAAGAATTAAAAAAGCGCGCGAAACCACTCAGGAGAACTGTATAAATCTATTCTGCAATCGTTATCTCTAAGCAACTAGTTTCTGTCTACCAGACACTGATAAGACGGCATCTTGGAGATGCTTCAGACGAGGGACCTCGGGGAGTTAATATTTATGCCCTTCTTCCTTTCTTTTTATTCGTATTTTTATTACAAAAATGAATATTTTTTTCAAAAAATATTTTAGCGCTGAGTATGTTTGTAGCTCTTTCTGTATTAGAAATCTATCTATATATATATAATTAAATTCCTATTTAGGTCAACAAATTTTTTTTATTTTAGTTACTTTTTATTAAATAATTATCAAAAAAATTATTAAGTATCTAAAAATAATTATCAAAAAATTATTAAGTATCTAAAAATAATTATCAAAAAATTATTAAGTATCTAAAAATAAGTATCAAAAAATTATTGATTTTTCACAAAAATTGAACTCGCATTCTTCACCTTCACGTGAAAAATACTAAAAACCTTGCATTTTACTGATCGAGCTACTTTCCTGTTGATTTCAATTTTCATTACAAACTGCTAAAACTCTATTTAAAACTCTAAAAATGAATTAAATTTAATAATTAATGAATTAATATTTGAAAAAACTGTATTAACACCAAGTTTCATCCACTACAAGTTTAAAAAAATGTATTTGAACTTGAGTGGATGAATAAAAAGTATTTTATTAACGATTGAAAATTTGAACAAGATATATAAATATACTAGCAGTTCCCGGCACAGATTTGCCAGTGGCATAACATCTAAGAGGGAAAATTAGCTTAAGTCTAGCCGATATGACATGAGAATGTCATGCAAGATCAAAAAGATATTTAAAAATCATCAAAAATAACTACAAAACAATTTTTTTATAACACATATTCAGAAATATTTAGGGATAAGCTATGATATACAGTCATTTGGCATCTTGCGAGGTTGACCACTTTTCGGTGGTGGTTTGTTTGGGATTACATGGTTGCCATTTTTTTTATGTTACTGTATGCTACTGTATTTCGATCTTTCCTGTTCATTTTCCTTGATTTTTTTTTCCTGCTGCATATACTTCTGCTTTCTTTCATTATTTTCGATTACACTTTTTTGTATGCATTTCATTTTACTGCGTTTATTGATTTTTTTTTCTATATTTCCGTAAATTCGCTGCAGCGTTCTTCGGAACCTTTAGATTGGAAACGCTATTGCTGCCGTTCGCGCCACATTCAGCCATTTCGCTAAAATTTGGCGATAAACATTTTGAGTGAAAATGGCTGAACTTCAATGCTGTTCCATATTTAGACTACTAAAATGGTTTCAATTTTTCCCTTGTAAACAACACATCCCTTTTGATTCGTCTTTCCATTTTAAAGCTGGGCTAAACTTTGATATACAGTCATTTTGCGCCTTGCGAAGTTGGCAATTTTTCGGTGTCACTTTTGCTGCCGTTACCCTTTTGCTACCGTTATCGTTACATTCGGCCATTTCGCTAAAATGTGGCAATAAATTATTTTTTGGCGAAACTTACTGTATATCAAAACTGTTCATAAAGCTGAACAATATGGACAGACTATAGACATTGTTCCTATTGAAACCGAGGCATCATTTCTATAATCCACACATAGATAGAAATTCAGAGCTGTGTACTCCTTTTCGGACCAAATATCAGGAATTTTTTTTCTTTCGCTTCTTTTCCTGAGTCTCAAATTTAAATGTCTTTCTCTTTCAGCAGAGAGACGAGATTCATTCTGTCTGTAATTCAATTACAGAGCGATTTAAGGACAGACGGTTACTTCACTCAGTAGAAGACTCATCTTTGAAGAAAATGTGGACATTCTTTCTCTGATATTCTCTAACCTAACGTTTCTTTCTTCTACATTTTCATTATCGCACAACAAACGAAGCGTTTTTTTATTTAATGTGCTCTGGCCAACGTTGAATTTCCTTCTTTTGGGGATAATGAGATTTAAATCGCTGTTTAAAATCAGACGTAAACAAAGAAATGTATCGCATATGAATCCACAGCTCTTGCTATTTGCAGTTTTGATTTCATAAGTGCAAAGCACAGATACTGCTGCTTTACACATGCGCGAAATAATTAAAATCGCAATTATAAAACTCTTTTTTTTATTTTGATACGACTTCAATATACCAAAATCTTCCCCAATAAATGCCCTACAAAATGGTACAAATCTCCAAAATTAGTTAAGTATTTTTCGAGTTTTCAAGGTTTCAACACACAGACGCTTTCAGGAAACTTCATTTTATACTATGTATACAGGGCCTGACTAAGGCAGCAGCATACGGGGCAGTTACCCCGAGGCACCACATCAGACGGGGCCCCCAAATCAAATATAAAGTTTATTTTACGTTTCTTCCTTTAATGAACGTTCTTCATTACTAAAGTAGTGAGACAGAGGCGGGCCCCTAAATAAGTTTTTTGTCCCGGGCTCCAATTAGGCTAAGTCGAGCCTTGTATGTATAGATATAGGGAGAGTGTGAACTAATAGTAGGAATTGAAAAAAAAGCAATTATTTTCAGTATTCATGCGCATAGAATAGAATATTTTCATTTTACGAAACAAGCAAACGATAATAATTCCATAATTAATTTTTTTTCGTTTTGTTTTGTTTTTATTGGTAATTCGAATTTTTCTTGTAGGATCTCATTTCAATAAACGTATTTTATTCATTTTAAATTAAGCACAAATCAGATCCTATTACTGCCTTATATATTGTTGAATATTTTACTTTAAATATATAAAAAATATACAATAATTCGAAGTTTGATTAACGGATGTTTCTTATTCACCTGTACTAGTTTTTGTTTTTATTTTTTCCCCTGACGAAATATGCCTAAAAAAACATATTTTAGAAATAAGAGAATGAAAACATTTCTTTCCAGAACGATTTTCTTTATTAATTGGAACAATTTCATTGAAAACGATTTTGTCAGAACTCAATATAGAGAATCTTGTTATTATTGTTAATCAATTCACTTTACTTTGAAACATCTGATCATGCTTTTGCTTCTGTCTTTTTAAGTTATTAAAAAAATTAAAATATATGTATTATTATATTATGTTCGTATAACTTAAATTTAAACACGTAAATAAATCTTGTTTAAAGAGAAACAGGTAAGCTCTAATTTTGTAAGCTTAGTCATCAGTTCTAGTGCATTTTCTGTTTATTTTCGAAAACTTTTTGACTTTTTTTTGTCGCAGTATTTTTGTAATTTGTCCTCGATTCCTATTAACTCAAATACCGAAATTCCACCACTTAACGAGTTCTAAAAATACCAATTTTTTTCAACAATATTTTTGAACTGAATTCGTAGAATTTTGAATTTTGTCTGCAAACATATTTTATCAGCTTGGAAAAATTGAGTGCACAAATATTTATAATAATGGGAAAGAGGAATTGTTCCAAGACGATGTCAAGCTTTCAAGACAACTCAGGCAGTAGAGTTCCGAAAACCATCTTCTTGCTATCCAATCGCTGTTGTCATCGAAGTGATTCATCCTGAGTCGAGACCGAAATCTACTTTTTTCTCTCTTTCTTTTCTTTATCGGGCGCGTGTTAGGGAGAGTGTTCATGCGATTACAAGATAAAGAAAAAGCTTTGAAAAAGGAAAACCGAGAATTTCACATTATCTCTTTCTGTTACTTCAAGACCACCATATTCGATTTGAGTCCGTCTTTGTCGGTACATTTGAACATGCTGTTGCAAAGATAGTGAAGGAATTTATGAAGATTCTTCTATGAATAAAACGCTTGATTTTGATCGTTTTTCGAGGTGTTGAGTCTCGATGGATCTTGCAAAGTGCTCGTATTTTTGTCGAAAAAATGATTTGGCTGTCAGAAACTACTCTTCGAATTGATAATGTTGATGAAATGTTGTAAAGTTAGGGGAATATCATGCACTGGGTTTATTTATCTTCAATCGTTTGTGTGAGTTGCTGATTATGTGTAATAACAAGATTTTTTGAACTTCAACTAAAGATAGTTTTAACATTAACATATGGTACCACACCGGGAATAAGATGAGATCAAGGATTTTTTACTTACAATCTAGAACATCAATTCCCTTTTTCCTGGTAATTAATAAAAGCATGAATTAATTAATATTTAAATTATGGGATGTTATTGTGGAACTAGGATTATTCATTAAAATAAAATAATTTCATTCTCTGGATAAAATAAAAATCGAGATGGATTCTTCAGAAGCCAATATGTAGGAATTAAGAGAAACTGGGACAAAACGACAATGCTAAAAAAGTGGACATATTTAATAAATGTTTGGGAGTAAATTGTTTTTGCCCATATTAGACTGCTCTTTTCTTGTATTGTTCCTAATTGGATGAATTTTTAATTAATGTTATTAATATTAATTTGTTATTTAAAAAATAGTGCAAACATCTCATCTTTCCTCGGTATTGGGGCAAGATTATTTTGACCTCAGGACAAGCTGACAATACTGATCATCGTAGAATATATTTTTAATCTTAGAAGATAGAAGTGCACCAATTAATTAAAATATGTTGAGTATATCTTCTGTAATTGTATGTAATGAAAAGCCCATTATGCTTAAAACTCTAACTTATAGTAAATTGATATAATTTAAAATATGTTTTTTTTGTATTTAAAAAATGAGCTTACATTTCCCTTCTAAGTTTTCAAGTCTTTTTAATTTATTTAAAAAAGAATCCCTTCGTTATGATTGCATAACATGTATAGTATATATGTTGCATCATGCGTAGGCCCCGCTACATTCTATTCTAGTTTACTTTTGGAAGGTCAAAATAAACCTCACAATATGCAAGAATTGTACTGTATTTTCTCAGAATGCTTCAGCTCATGTTATGAATTTCAGGGGAAAAAAATGCAATGTCTTAGTAACAACTTTTTTTTTTTTTACATCTCGTGGTTCTTGCTTTTGTTGCTTTAAATGTTCTTGTTTTGCTTTAAGTGTTTCCTTTAAAATTAACATGCTTTCCAAAATTGAGATGGGCCATGGTGGCCTTGAGGCTGGGAGGTTCCCAGTTCAAGACCCGATTGCACTAAAATTCCGTCAAATCTGACGCCGTGGGCGAAATTCTTTCCCGTTGGGGGCATAATGCAGAAGTTTGGAGAACGAGATGCTAGCTCAGGTGTTGTCCTTGTCATTTGGCCGGGGCTCCAAATTATGAGGTTCATCTCAATCAATTATTAAAAATCGTGAAGAAGAATTAATATCGTAATCATCAGGATATTTTGCAATTCATAAAAAGAAAAGTAAAGAAATGTGGGTTTTTTTTTTTACTATTCCGGGAATACCAGTTATATAAACAAAATATCACAGTCAGAGTTAAGTAAGATGCATTTTAATTGTTTTAATTGAATTCATGCAGATTATATTTTAAATCAAGCTGCAATAAAGATAATTAATCATTCGAGTGTTTCAATCAATAATTTATTTCCACAGAAATTCTATAATGTTAAAGATCCCTTTTTCGTAATTTTTACGATATTTAGAGGTACTCTCTTCCACTCTTTTCCTAAAGATATTTAAATATATAAAGCTGTTATGATTTTTATATTTTTGAAATTTATTAGTAAGGGTGTATCTGGTCTTAAATTAAGGATGCTTTATTTAAAATTTAAAATATTAACATAAATAAAAGTTTCTATGTTGTACGCATAATATGTTCCGCATCTGCTTTAAAATAAGTGGCTCAAATTCAAGCAGACTTCGTGCACATAATATTTAAAAAGAGAATACTTTTCAAAACGCAAAAATTAAATATTCGATTAGAAATTGAATGAAAATTTTGACGTTTTGGAGCGAATTAATCCAGAAGAAATATTTTTATATCACTCCACAATTTGGAATTTTACATTTTCATTGATATCAATTTCGCTTCCGTAAGATTTTGCAATTTTCCTTATTTTTTTCTTTCCAAAATTTTATAAATATTGGAATAGATGCAGACGATTTTGAAATAAGAAAATTTATGGATGATTCATTGCTTGTCAAAGATTGAAATTTCTATTTTATTAAAAAATATTTTTGGCAATATTTTTTATTGGTTTTAAAAGAGTTCTGAAGTTTATTTATCTTCTTTATTACTTACTAGCCGCCTTTGGCGACCAGCCGGTTCGCCAGTATTACCGCTCGCTACAATTTTCAATTAAATATTTTAAGTAACTGGTCTCCTAAAGGATTCTCAAACAAAACATTTTTAATCTTCAAATTTTGATAGCCATACCAAAATTATACTGTTTAGATCGTTTCTTTCAATTTACTATATATATTTTGCTAATTTGTTGTCATTACTTTTACAATTTACTATATATATTTTGCTAATTTGTTGTCATTTCCGGCAAAACTTCAACTTTAATTTAAAATGTAAATGATGAAATTGCAATTAATATTAAGATATTTTTTTTAAACCAAGCGTTTTATTTTATTTATCATCTTTATTGTTATTTATTAATTATTATTATTATTGAATGTGAGTATTGCAAACAAAATCGCTCGGTATTTAAGTCTTATGTTAACTACAAAATATTTTTCATCATTTATGTAATATCTCAAACAATAATTCAACAAAAATTTCTGAGATTCAGCATAAAATTCAGTTTTTAGTTTTGCTTTTAAAAGGATTGAAATGAAATCAATAATAATATTTTGTTCCGGCCTATAAATATATTCCAAAAATTATGAAGTCTAAATTTAATGCAGTAAGGTATCATATTCGGAGAAATATTCTGGACACACTAAATTTTAAATAAATGAATGAATGTTTCTATTTTCCACGATCAACTAAGACTTATTTATGAAATTTTAAATGTTAAAAATTTAGAAAAACTCAACATTTTCATAATCTTAGGCCAATTAATCTTGAGAAGCCTGCGCGCTGATTGGCGATCGATGGAAAATCAAAAATTCTCCTTTTTTTATTGAATAGTGATATTCAAATTTTCATAAATCAGTCAGTTTAAGTGATTATAAATTAACTCTTAAAAGTCAGTGATTTAGTTGATTGGAAATTAACTCTATGACCACCATAAAATCTGTGCTTTTTCTTGTGGTGTATGCATTCTCCTTAATATCCGATCGAATAAAACATC
>JAPMOR010004700.1:63910-91639 GCA_026543865.1 Argiope aurantia
AATACAATTTAAGAAAACTATTTAAAAATTTTTAATTGTTTCCTTTCGTGAAATTTAAAAAAAATTAAATATGCCTATTCGGCTACATTATAAATGAAACGATATCCCACTTGTAATAAAATGACAGAGATCACTTTATAACGAATTTACAGTAAGAATAAAATTCCCGTTTTACCAATATATTTTTTACAGTGCAAAAAATGTATTTATTGATAGTATTTTTGATAGCTGAATTGTTCATACATCTTGGTATTTTCTCGAGTCTCCAGTTTAAATCTAGTCCTAATACTGCTATTGTCATATATCGGTCTTTTCTACAAATTTTCATCTAAAAGCATTTAAAGGATTTCCAAACACTCATTATTGTCAAGTAAAGTTTATAAATAGATATAAAAACGTGTTGCCAAATGGCTAAGCAATGCACTTTAGGATTTAGCGCGGAGTTTTATCAAAATATGAAGCTTGAATTTCTTGATGATTACTCTACTTTCTCTATACTAAGGATATGAGAAAGTAAATAATAATAATAATAACAATTGAATGTTAAAATTCAACGCAATTATAAATCTCTCCAAGAAATGCGAAGGATATTGAAGCGCTATGTTAATTAATTTCACAATGGTTGGTAGTATGGTTGTCAAGTATATATCAAGTATGGTTGTATAGCAATACTTGATTTTTTTTTGTTGGGCTTCATCAAACAGCAGGAATTTGTTTTACTGCTACTAACATGCTTATCTTGGCTTTAGCTTAGACATGCATATCTGCAGGCTTTCAAAGAGTCGCATCAAAGATGCTGAAAAAGTGTTGGAGGAATTATCGTTTCGCCTTGATACCACTCTTATTTTTGGCGACGCTTACAAGAATCTATTATAATTGTATTGAATTTGAACTTTCAATTGCTATTTGAAATTTTTGACAAATAAGAAGGTTGCAAGTTAAATTTTTTTTTGAAATGCTCTATAAATTTGGATTCAGTTCAGTTATATTAACGTTCCGTTTTGAAAAAACAGTAAAGGTGTTTTATGCCAAATCTCGTAATTCTGAGCCGATGTTAGATGTCGCGGCCTACTCTTAAGCTAGCACCCTTCTCTTCAAAATTTCTACACCAAACTAGTGGCAGGACGTTAGGCTCCGATGGATTTAACATGCATCAGACCCGCTTACTAAGTTCTTCCGTTTGA
Source organism: Argiope aurantia (assembly GCA_026543865.1). Lineage (NCBI taxonomy): Eukaryota > Metazoa > Arthropoda > Arachnida > Araneae > Araneidae > Argiope > Argiope aurantia. Next base: position 65,095 of record JAPMOR010004700.1, read on the forward strand.
ATCGTGTTTCGAACCCAAAACCTTCCAGATCTGGAAGCCGAGACCTTAGCATTAGGCCACTGTATCCCCTTAAAATTTGGGATATTCATTTGTAATCACCCTGTATAGTCTTTGTTTATAAGAATCAACTCATTGTCGCACGATACATATAAAATACAGAGCTGTAATTTAATTGTACAACCCATAGTGTATTTTACGTTATAGCATGGTAATATAATCTCATTTTATATGTATAGTTATGCTTATCATGTGACTATGATATCACGGAAATTGACTCCATTGCGGATCAACCGCAGGTTCCATAATTCTGACTGGAGTGAATTAATCTCGGTTTATTCCATAATAACTCATATGTTAAGAGCAACCCTTATATCTATTTAAATAATTTGCGTTTATCAAAACATGATGTCCACTATCGCGCAAATTTAACAAGACAGTTGTCGCTCTTATTTTTCTAAAAGAAAATTTAGCAGAGGAAAAGCTTTTCAGCATCTACATACATGGTAAACGACCATTAAATATTTTGTTCTTCTTGCTTTTGCATGCTTTCACTTTCAATAAACTATTTTTCTCTTTTTACTACATTCCATTTCAAAATAAATATTATGACGGCTATATTTATTTTTGCAGTTAAATTATGATTTAAAAACACATTTAATTGCTTAAAACCGTTATTTTTTATCACATAAGTTTGTTTTTAAAGGCTCTTTCTGGGAAGATAATTGGGATGATTTATGATTTTTATTTTTGTTCGGCGGAAACGCTTTGAAGTGGAGAATACTTTTCCTGCCTGCAAATTAAGATAATGATTCATTTACGTGAAAATGAGCTGAATTAATACACTTTTACTTTTTTTGTTTACGTAGTATAGAGAAAATATAAAAAATTCGAACTCCAGATTTTGACTAATCTCCACGTTTTAGATCTCCCTGGATTCGAAAAGCACATTTTTGGAAAATGTCCATCTGTCTGTTCGTGACAAAGATAACTGAAAGACGATTGGAGCTAGACGGTTGAAATTTGATATATGATCTTTACATCAAATTTACAGTTTTCTGTCAAATTTTGAATAAATTATTATCAGGAGAATTTCGTCTGTCCGGCTTTTCCAACAAAGGCTTTTTGAAGTTAATGCGATAACTACAAAAGAGTAGAGCTAGGTGGATAAGATGTAGTACACAGTTTTAATATAATAGTGTAGACACCTGTCAGAGTGAGTTGAGGCAAAACCAACAATGGGATGACTGTCCGTCGGTCTGTACTTTCAGAAACATGTAAAAGCGATAGTTCAAAAACAACTTGACTTAAATATATCAAATTGGGTATGAGAATTTGTGGCTACAAATGCAATTTTGTGTCAAAACATTGTTTCAATCGGTTGAGAAAACACAAATTCGATTTTCGGGTACTATTAACGGCATCCCAGAGATCGCCAAATAACTCGCCAAGGATGACACTATAAACTCAGTAAAAATGATAATTCATGCCGAAAGTTTATAGTTTGTGACTACTGTATGCCAATGCCTTGTAAAGCGCTCTCTGGCATGACAAATTTGCTCCAGAGTATGCGAGAAAGTTTTGAAGAGACAACTCCCGCTACTTTTCAATTAGCTTTTTTCTACAATCAACTGTATTCTAGTCTACTAAAAGTATTAATTTAGTAATTGAAATAACTTTGAAGAATTACATTTGATTGATTAAATGAACATATCTGGGGGTTCGGCAGTGCCCCCGCCAAGTCGAGCAAAAACAAGCGGCACGGCCTGCCATCCTTTTCTCGAAACAGTTCTGGCCATTTTCGACCCCCTATGACTTCGTAGTGGATAAAACTAGAAGCCTGAATTTCAGTAACCAAGTAGGCATTATATAAACAGGGTATATTTCAAATTTTATTATATTTTAATCAGTAGTTTAAGAATTATAACTAGTCAAAGTTTGTGAATTTTGTCACTGACTGACTGACTAACCGATCATCAAAACTCTAAGGCACTTCTAGCAGACATAGAAGCTTCAAATTTAGAACACAATTAGTGTTTAGTGTATAAATCAAGGAAAAACTAAAATATGCGTGTAATAATGGACGGATCAATAAATTTCTCTAAGTTTCGAGCATCGTCGCCATGTCGCCAAATGGTCGCCAAGTTTGTCACCAAGCTCTGGGATCACTGGCTCGTCATCCGACAACATCCAATACAGATTACTGTAAAACGGTCTTTCTTATGATGACACTGTTCTCGCTGGGAAGCAAAATTACAGGGTTGTAACTATATCTAATTTGAAATGAATCAATTTGAAGCTGTGGAAGCTGCAAACGCAATGGGTGACTTTCAGAGAATCAATCTGGTAGAAGAAGAGCAAACTGATCTTCAAAGTGTGATCACAAAACTTAATGCCGATCAAAAAAGAGTCTTCGATATGATCACAAATAAAATGGACACAACTGATAATAACGCTGACGTTTTACGCTGATTTGTGAGTGGAACTGCTGGCACTGGAAAGAGCTTTTTAATAAAAACTCTGAAAATTTGGGTTAAGACGTATTTAAACAAAAAAGTGGCAGTTAGTGCTCCAACAGGAAGAGCTGCATTCAATGCGAATGGATTGACTATACATAGACTATTGCAGCTGCCTGTAGAACACAAGCAAACTCCGAAGTACAAGCCACTTTCTGATGAAGTGCTCCAAGTTCTGAGATCAGATTTGAAAGAAGTAGTGTTGTTTATCATAGACGAAGTGTCGATGATATCCAATATTACTTTAACATATATTCATTTACGCTTATATGAAATATTCGACACAAGCGGGGTGGTTTGGAAAAAAACTTCTTGTAGTTTTCGGAGATCTCTTACAGCTTCCGTCAGTAAGAGGAAAGTCATCTTTTGAAAAACTATCAACTGATAAAACTAACAAGTTGTTAGGTTCCCTCAGTATACCGAATCTGTGGATTGAACTGTTCATATACGATGAACTTACAATTAACACGAGACAGCTAAATGATTCTGACTTTGTTGAAATGCTAAATAGAATAAGATTAGGTGTGACTACATAAAAAGACCGTGACTTACTCTCGACTAGATTAATAACTCTCAAATCCAAATGAAAACAGATTAATTGAAATAACTGAACACCTTTCGAAACTTCTTGATGATACCGTTTGCTTATTACCTACAAAAAACATGTGTCAACAATTAAATACTGCAATGCTTAAATCTCTTCCACATCTCGAAATAAAACTTAGATAGATAGCATAGATTGCCCTACATACCTAACAAAAAGAGTTCGTGAATGCATAAAAAAATATGAAGACGATGCTTCTATGGCTGCTGGCCTGGAAGAGAACATAATTATAAAAATAGGAGCAAAAGTCATGTTAAGGCGAAATATTGACGTGAGTCTTGGTTTAGTTAATGGTTCTATCGGTATAGTGCAAAGAGTAAAGGTTGATACTGAAAATACAAAAATAATTAAGAAAATATACATTACATTTAATAAAGAACATGTTTGCGAGCTTAGTCCGGTCAAAACTAAATTTGAAATTATTAATAGAGCTTATGTTAATCGCGAAAAGTTTTCCATATGTATAGCTTATGCTATAACTATACACAAAAGTCAGGGCCTGAGTCTAAACAATGCACTGATGGATATCGATTCTGCAGCATTCACATCCGGTCAAGCTTACGCGGCACTTTTGAGAGTTACAAGTCTGGACGGCTTACATCTAATAAATGCCGACTTTGGAAGTATTAAAGCTCAAGAATCCTCAATTTGTGAATATAGCAGATTAAGAAGCATTTACCGTCCAGACTTGTCAAAAATTGTAACATCAAAGCTTACGAGAAAAACCCATACAGACAGGGAGTCGGCTTTGAGAAAAACTGTAGCTGAAGCTCAAGAAGTAGTACCAGAAAAGAAAAAGAGGAAGACTACATACAAAAATAAGAAAAGGACTATCTACAAAAAGAAACGAGATGCCATCAAAAACATAACTTGTAAAAAAAACCAAGTCTCGCAACTCAGTTCTTCAATCGTAAAAAGTTGTGAGATCCATGCAATGCCAATTCGGTCAATTTATTCAGTCCCTACTTAAGGGTCTTTCTGTCTTAAGTTATAACGCAAATAGCTAACCTAACAACATCTTATAGTGACCATATCAATATTAAAAATCTTTTATGGTTTAAATAAATAGATTGACTTGGCAATCGCACTAAGCAATCTAATATAATATGTTAATGTAATCTAATTTAATGTAAAGATACATTGTGTTTTCATGCGATGGCCAAGATGGCAAAATAATTTTAATATTGATATGGTCACTATAAGATGTTGTTAGGTTAGCTGTTTACGTAATAACTTAAGACAGAAAGACTCTTAAGTAGGGACTGAATAAATTGGCCGAATTGGTATTGCATGGATCTCACAACTTTTTACGATTGAAGAACTGAGTTGCGAGGCTTGGTTTTTTTTTACAAGTTATGTTTTTGATGGCATTATGAATTATACTTGGCGAATTTGATTGGCGAAATGGATCCAGTTATTGAAGTGGGAGGCTGTGTCCAGATTTTATTTTGTGACATCTCTAAAACAGAAAACAGAGTTTGTGTATGTGGGGAGGGATACTCATATCACTGATTCTCTGACCCGCCCGAAGGCACACAATAAAGAAAACTGAATGATCGGTGCGCAACAACAGCAACATTGGCGGGAATTGTGGTTGAGTCCTAAGGGCCCTCATCGGCCACGGTGCAACCCTTCCCGAAGGAATTACGTCCCGTCATCAATGGGAGGAGCCAGACCCTCATCTATTTATATACCCACCAGGCTGGAGAGATCCAACCACTATGCCGGAAGCATCTCATCCTCTTTTCGAGGTGCCCCCGGGGTGGGGATAAAAGAATATTTATAATGTATCTAAATAAATGTAATGAACTTTCGTAAAAATTGAAAAATCGATTCAATGGATAAGACTGGGAACTCATGGTATTTTTTGATATAGAGATTATGCAGTGACAGAGAGTTTTGAGATCTGTCTCAAAAATATCGGATAATGGAGGATAGTGAAATTATCATTGATAATATACTTTGGAAACACAAATTTCTATTAATGATACAATTTGATTTCCACGATAAACCACCAAATTATGTAAAAAAAAAAGCATCCAAACTAAGAGCAACCACATGCACTTTCCCTTTGGATAGCTTGGCGCTATTCTTGGGGCCGTTTTAACAAAGGTCGCCGTAGAAATCAAGATGTACTCTATTATTAATTAAGATGAATGTGTATGTGTGCTGGCGCACTACAGGTCAAACCATCTGACCTACTGCTACCAAATTTTGCTCATATATACCTTAGAGAGTAGGAATATGAACCCCAGAGCGATCTTTTTGAAATTTTAATTAGAATTTTATTTCATTAAAAATTAAGCTGAATTTTGACGTTTTTCCGTGGTAACTTCTGAAAATATTACTGCACAAAAATAAGTTTACACCATTTAAAAAAATATCTTTTTGATGTTGCTAATTTAAAAAGAGGACAAATTTTCCCCGAATTTCTGGCAGTTTTTTTTTAAATTATGTTTTTTAGTCTAATTTTTAACAACATACATATACATTTTACCTGAAATTCAAACCATACATTTACATAATACATTTTTACCTGAAATCCAAACCATCTTCTTTGTTTCATGAAATACTTGATCGCGTAATTTTTTTCCTTGAAAGAAGAAGGATACCATTGAATATTTATGTAGTTTACAGGACGAATAAAAAAGTGAATTTAAAATATCGCATAAGTTAGAAGATAGACGAACTGGAGATTTATGTTTTGAGAGCACTATGATGTCATGGGACAGATTTCCACTAGAAAGGTTCATATGCACAATGAATAGATTATTTGTAGAACAGTTAAAATGACATAAATTTAATGTCTTACAATTTGATGTAATCGTGGGTATGAACTTGTATCTGTTATTTCTTATGGCACTTGCCATCGTTGGACAAGCCCGCTATTACAAAGGTAGCGATTTAAACCGATAGAGTGCGTCTCTTGTTTTAGTAGCGCCAACTAGGGCCAAGAGTACGAATTTGTCACTCACGCATCACATTCGCTTGCACAGCCCAATGGTATTTCTCTCGACATGGAGAACTTTAGAACCATGACAGATTTATACGCACGCCAGCCACCACACACGCGGGGAGTCCTTGGCCGGCGAGGTTAGAACTCGCAACCCAAGGTACACGAATTCAACGCAGGCTATACTGGCTTCTGAACTTATATCTAAACGATTTGACTGAAATTAAACTAACCTTGACAAACCAGCGGCTAATATGAAATGAAAAATATAAAACGGTGTAATGATTGAGGCTGGTGAACTCTTTTGTTTTTTCTTCCTCTAGAGAAGGTACAATAAAGTAATAATTATGAGATTTCTATCGAAAATGGGGACTGGGGGGGAATAGTCGATCATCGATGATATATCTAGAGATCATGAGTTCTCATTTAAAATAAAAAGTAGCTAAATCGTTGGAGTTTGGTGGTTGGTTCTTTAGCTTTCATAATTATTTTAAATTTAGAAATGAAGCGAAACCTTTTGCGAATTCTTTTTTCATTATTGAACAAGATTTCCCCCTACCATTTATAAAATGGGATCAATCAATCAAAACTCGTATCGATTTTTGAAATTCTCAATTCAATAGTTCATAATACTTTTTTAAAATTAATTAAAATTTCGAAACGCACGTCATCACTTGAATGCATATGATTGAATGGCCGCCTCACATTGTAAAAATAAGTGCAGTACTCTCTGTAAAATAACACCATTTGGACATATTTCATTGAACAAATATATCCCCCATCGGGAGACGCTACCAGTTACAGGAGCAAGACCTCTGACCAGCCCAACTCTACTTTATTTGCAGAATTATTTATCTTTTCTCCTGATTTTTGACTTTGAAAAATATTCTGGAACTTCCATTTTTGAATAAAATATTCTAGATTTTATTTTTGGGTCAAAGTCTCATATTAAAAGATATCGGATATTTAATTTTAAAAATTACTTCTAAATTATTGTCCTTTTACAATTTTTACAATGCATAGAATATATTCATCCTGATGTAACTTAAATTAAAGAATCAGTTTGCACACAAAACAAAACGAAATTTTTGCTATAAAATACATCGATATTATTTCTTCGCCCCTTTATTCATTTTTTAAATAGTTTCTTATTTTCTTTTAAAGAAAAAATTTATTCCTTAAGTTGGTTCATCTTCTGGATTCTGTACAACCTGTATCAATAAGATTAGATTAATTGAAATTGAAATTAAATTATGTTTATTTTGAAATAATTGGGTACAGAATGTAACATAAAGTTTAAATATCGTCTGTAGTTCAAATTTATTTTTATTCATGAAAAAGTTTTAAAAAAAATTATACATTTAAAAATTTTTTTTGTATTGCTTTTATAGGTTTAATATAACCGTATTTTATATCATTTGAGATCGTAAGTGAAGAATTTCCTTTACGCAATGACTCGATGGCTATACTATTGTACAATTTATTCCATAAAAAAAAAACCCTAATTTTAAATAAATTGTCTGAGTGCATTCGATAATAATAATAATGTTCATTTTAAAAAATTATTGCTAAATAGTGTTTAAAAGACTGTACAATTTTTTTTCAAATTAAAATTAGTTCTTTATCAAAATTATTATTTGTATAATATTAACATTTTGTAACCACAATTCTTATAACTTTATTTAGTACTAGCCGCCTTTGGCGACCAGCTGGCCCGCAAATTTTTATGTTCGTTTAAATTTTAATAATCAAATATTTTACGCAATTCCTACTTTAATAGATTCTTCATCAAAATATTTTAGAACTTCAAATTTTGATAGTCATATAATTCACTCATCTATACTTATAATAAAGCTCAATGTGTGTGTGTGTGTGTGTGTGTGTTGGCGCTCTACAGACCAGACCATTCAACCTACAGCTACCAAATTTGGCACGTGTATACCTTGGAGGCCGGGAATGTGCACCTGGGGGTTATTTTTCCGAATTTTTAACTAGAATTTTATTTATTTAAAAATTAAGCGAAATTTTGACGTGTTTCTGCTATAACTGCCGAAAATATTACCGCACAAAAAAGATTTTTACATGAAGTTAAAGATAAAAAATTTATCTTTTAAATGATACTACTGTTTTAATCTTAAAATTAAATTTCTATTTTTAATGAATTTTTAAATAAATATTTTAACTATGTTTTTCAATAATTTTTTTCGTCAAAAATAAAAATGAGGATTAAGCACGTTTCGATTTCATGAGAAAAAAATAGCTTTTTTCAAAGTGTTGCCATCACATTGATTAAAGCTCTAACTGAAAATAAATTAAATCTTTTTGGAAATGAAATCTGCAAAAATATAATTTTCGGCAAGTGTCTGTAGGAAATGAAACAAATATGAAATATTATTTTTTCTAAAAAACAAATTCAAGAAAAATTATTTTATGATCTTTTACACTCTCTATACAGGGTGTTTATTTAATCCCGGATCCATTTTGATATTTAATGACTCATGAAATAATGAAGATGTAAACAAACTTATGGCATTTATTGATGGAATAACTCATATATTTTCCTTTTCAGGTTTGAATATTTTTACTTTTGTAAATATCGTCTGCGCGTGTTTTTAATTTCAGATAATTTCATTTTCCAGTCTAAATATCTGTACTTTTCTAAATATCGTCTGCTTATTAATTGCATTTTTCTCTCTTTTGTTTTTGGCAACTATTGAAATGTTATGTTTACTTTTGATGTGTTAGTTCTATGTAGTACTTTTGTATGTGATGTTTTATTCGATCGGATATTAAGGAGAATGCATACACCACAAGAGAAAGCACAGATTTTATGGTGGTCATAGAGTTAATTTCCAATCAACTAAATCACTGACTTTTAAGAGTTAATTTCAAATCATTTAAACTGACTGATTTATGAAGATTTGAATATCACTATTCAATAAAAAAAAGGATAATTTCAGATTTTTCATCGATCGTTTCAAAGAAAATACGCCAATAAGCGCGCAGGTTTCTGAAGATTAATTGGCCTAAGATTATGAAAATGGTGAGTTTTTCTAAATTTTTAACATTTAAAACTTCATAAATAAGTCTTAGTTGATCGTGGAAAATAGAAACATTCATTCATTTATTTAAAATTTGGTGTGTCCAGAATATTTATCAGAATATGATACATTACTGCATTAAATTTAGACTTCATAATTTTTGAAATATATTTATAAGCAGGAACAAAATATTATTATTGATTTCATTTCAATCCTTTTGAAAGCAAAACTAAAAACTGAATTTTATACTGAATCTCAGAAATTTTTGGTGAATTATTGTTTGAGATATTACATAAATGATGAAAAATAATTTGTAGTTAACATAAGACTTAAATACCGAGCGATTCTGTTTGCAATACTCACATTCTATAATAATAATAATTAATAAATAACAATAAAGATGATAAATAAAATAAAACGCTTGGTTTTATTAAAAAATATCTTAATATTAATTGCAATTTCATCATTTACATTTTTAATTAAAGTGGAAGTTTTACCGGAAATGGCAACAAATTAGCAAAATAAAGATAGTAAATTGTAACGAAACGATCTAAACAATATAAGTTTGGTATGACTATCAAAATTTGAAGATCAAAAATGTTTTGTTTTAGAATCCTTTAAGAGACCAGTTACTTAAAATATTTAATTGAAAATTGTAGCGAGCGGTAATACTGGCGAACCGGCTGGTCGCCAAAGGCGGCTAGTAATACTATAAAAGCCTCCAGTCTTAACGTAATATGTATCTCTCTGATTTTCTGTTAGCTCCCGTAGAATTTAGGCTTTAAATTAATGCGGAAAGAATTAATCTGCAATTAATATAATAATATTTTTTACTGAAACAAAGCATTTTTTTATAATATGATTACTGATAACAGAGTCACTGAGCGTTTAAACTTTAAGGGAACTAAAGAATATCTTTCTTAATTTATGTAATATCTCAAGAATTTGTCAACAAAATTTTCTCAGATTCATCACGAACAGATCGATTAATTAACAATGTTTAATTTTAAATGTATCAAACAATAAGAAAATAAAATGAATCGTTTAAAATAATCGGTCGAAAACCGGTTTAAAAAACTACTTAAAAAACGATGTACTTAGAACGTAAGCATATACAAAAAATATATAACTAACATAAATACAATTTAATTACAAAAGCATGCAACTAACCTGAAAATAATTTAAATCACGAATCATCCGTTGATAATATTGTCAACAATCAGAACACAATGCGCATGCGTGAATTTTCAACACCAGTTACGGTAACGCAAGTCTGTGAATTTTTCTACGCCAGTTGAGATAACGCTATGCAGATCAGAAATTTTTAATTTCCTTTATTCTGTGTCATTTTAATTCAAAAGTACTTCAGAATGAAGTACTGAAAGATCGATTAATTAACAATGTTTAATTTTAAATGCATAAAACATTAAGAAATTAAACAGAATCGTTTGAAATAATCGGCCGAAAAATGTTAACCCTAGCCTCATTACTGTTGGGGAAAAAAAACATGACGCCTTGCTCATTTGACTTTGGGGAAAATAAAAAGATTTTTTGGCGAAAAAGTTAGTTTTTAATTAATAATTAAAATTCTAATTAAAAATTCAAAAAAGGGACCCCAGGTTCACATTCCCGACCTCTAAGGTATACATGTACCAAATTTGGTAGCTGTAGGTCAAACGGTCAGGTCTGTCACACACACACACACACATACACATTAAGCTTTATTTATAAGTATAGAAGATTACTTAATTTTTAATTATAATTTTGTATTTATTAAAATCCTGAAATCTATCTATAACTTATATAAAGCTCAATGTGTGTGTGTGTTTTGGCGCTCTACAGGCCAGATCGTTTGACCTTCAGCTACCAAATTTGGTACATGTATACCTTAGAGATCGGGAATGTGCACCTCGGGTTCCTTTTTTTGGAATTTTTAATTAGAATTTTAATTATTAATTAAAAACTAATTTTCCCGCCAAAAAAATCTTCATTTTCTCCACCGCCAAATGAGTAAGACTTAAGTTTTTTCCCCACGCTAATGAGGCTAGGCTTAAGAGTTTTCAGCCGATTATTTCAAACGATTCTGTTTATTTTCTTAATGTTTGATGCATTTAAGATTAAACATTGCTAATTAATCAATCTTTCAGATTCATTCTGAAGTACTTTTGAATTAAAATAAAACAGAATAAAGGGCATTAAAAATGTCTAGTATGCATAGCGTTACCCCAACTGGCGTAGAAAAATTCTCGCATTTGCTTTACCGTAACTGGCGTTGAAAATTCACGCATGCGCATTGTGTTCTGATTGTTGACAATATTATCAACGGATGATTCTTGATTTAAATTATTTTTAGATTAGTTGCATCCTTTCGTAATTAAATTGCATTTATGTTAGTTATATATTTTTTGTATATGCTTATAGTTTAAAGTACATCGTTTTTTAAGTAGTTTTTTAAAAACTGTTTTAAACCTGATTATTTTAAACGATTCATTTTATTTTCTTAGTGTTTGATGCAGTTAAAATGAAACATTGTTAATTAATCGATCTGTTCATGATGAATCTGAGAAAATTTTGTTGACAAATTCTTGAGATATTACATAAATTAAGAAAGATATTCTTTAGTGCCCATAAAGTTTAAACGCTCAGTGACTCTGTTTTCAGTAATCATATTATAAAAAAAGGCTTTGTTTCAGTAAAAAATATTATTATATTAATTACAGATTAATCATTTCCACTTTAATTTTAGGCATAAATTCTACGGGAGCTAACGAAAAATTAGAGAGATACATATTACGTTATGACTGAAGGCCTTTATAATATTATGAGTGAATTATATGACTATCAAGATTTGAAGTTTAAAAATATTTTGATGAAGAAGCTATAAAAGTAGGAATTGCATAAAATATTTTATTATGAAAATTTTAATGAACATTAAGATTGGTGAACCGGCTGGTCGCCAAAGGCGGCTAGTATTAAAATAAATCTAAATTGCAATTTTTTGCTAAGAAATTATGGTTTGCGTTCGTTGAATTCATTTTTAATTCCATCTTTTTTATTTCGAATTTTGAGATAAGGCGAATTTTAATTGTTGTCCTATCGGTCTCGCATTAATCAAATTTTACTACAAATTTATTTCATACAAAGCTACCATAATACCTTTTAATTCAATTTTTATTTTCATAAGTTTTTATGCGAGGGTTAGGACTATTAAATCCAGCAACAGACGCAAACAATTTAAACATCTGAGACATATTCTAACATCAGGACCATTTTGTCCTGTTTATCAACAATAGATTGAACAACGATAGCTAAAATCACTACCACCGGCGAACGTTCCCTGTTTATCAGCTATCGGCACATGTTCCCCTTTTAACGATTACACGTTAAAACGAAAAAAAAAAAAAAAGCATGCCTATCAGATTTACTTTATAAACCCTGGAAAGCTGACTCGTGCCAATGACAGGTCCGATCATTTGATTGGACTATCTGTTGCACGTTGTTTTAAAAAATGTAAACATCCGCCTGTTCTGTCCGGAACTGACGTCAGAAGAAGGAGTGCGAATTCGGGCTTCTGGCTTGCAGGCAGCGATCCCGTAAACATTTTTTTCTTTTTTTTTTTCTTCCTTTTCTCCTTTTTCATATTTGTGTGCTGTAAGACACGTTTAGGAAATTGGACTGCAGGGATGAACCGGATATGGGTTTGTAAACTTTATACGGCTGGTTTTCTTTATCCTCCAACACATGTGACTGGTTTAGGTTGCAGTTGCAGATGATAACGATTTTTTTATATATATTTTTTTATTTTAGCTTTTGTTATCATCATTCAATGAAAGTTGCCAAACATGATCTAATTAAAATTTCGTTGAATTCATTATTATTACAGTGATTAAATGTTCTGGCGTTTAACTTCCTGTCGCTGATTTAAAATATACCAGGTTATCTCAGCTTTTGCTTATAAGTGGATAATTCACAATTATAATAAGTATCTGAAAAAATTTCTAAGCCATAAAAATCAGATCTTTGTCTGTCTTTTAAATTCCATTTATTCAAATGATTAAAAACAACTTCAAATGAATAAAAAAAATTATTAAAAAAATAATATTTTTTTAATTCAAAAAGCAATTAAAAGTTTTTGCATTGGAATATCTTTACAAAACAGAATTCTTAATTGAATTATTATTTATAACAATTTATTTGCATTTCTTTTTATAATCGTTTGCATTCCGATAGAAAAAAAAAAACACACTCTTTATTTCGATATAAAAAAAAAAATGATTCGCGTAGTCATAAAAAGAATGAATTCCCCCCTTCATAGATTGGCATATACAATTAAACAGTAATATAAATTAAAAATTAGAGGTGGATTTTTTTTTTGCTATGTTTAAATGCAGAATTAAATATTTTACAATATGAAACATTTTCTATCCTTATTTTTTTCTGTGCAGAGAACACGGTTGTTGATTTTAATACATAATGGCAAATCAATATTACAATTCTTTTATAGAAAAATACTGTTTATACATTTCTCATTTATAAGTCATTTCATCACAGTCCCATTCAAACACAATCATTTGTAGAGAAAAAAAATATTTCGTTAACACGAGACAAAGTATGTAAAACTTCAGTAGTCGTTTTCGATGTTAAAAAGCAGATTTCTTTCAAAGAATACGTGAACTTTAATAGAGACTTTAGACTTTATGATTTCTTATTTTAGACTTTATGAATCATTACTTTAGAATTATTCAAGATGTATTAATCGAAGATAAAGCATTCTGATGCTAATTTAAGAGATGGTGAAGAAAAACTTGTAGAACTTATTTCCCTTTTCTTCAAAGACGTTGTGAACTCCATTGAATATGCAATTGGGGAAACCTCAAAAAAAAAAAAAAAAAAGTGCACTGCTACTGTAATTTATACGCATAATCAAAAGCTTTAACGAGAACCAGCCTTGAATTATAAGTGATCTCTAGCCAATTTTTACTAACAATAAAGCAAAATGTGTATATGTGGTAGTGCTTTATAAGTTAAGTATAGGAAAGTAGAGGGTTTCAACGTCGAGACTCGATTCCATCGTCTTGTAAGCTGGTCTGTTGCACGTTAAATCCGCCGGGGCCAAACGTCTATCCTTAGTGGGACGTGGAAATTTGAAGAGGGGGGGGGGGGGCCCCCCCAAGGGTCCTCCCCGTCTTTTGGCCGGGGGTCAAAAATTCCGGCCCCCCCCCCCCCCCAAATAGCCCTAGTGTTGCTTTAAAACACGGGACATTAATATAACTGAACTATAGGTTAAGTCTTATCATGTAGAATTACCATATTTGGCATCAATAAAGTTTGGGTAAATAACGTTTAGATAGTGGGATTTTTTTTTTTTTTGAAATTTTAATTATGAAAGCTAAGAAAGAGTTTGGTGTTTTGTTTTTCTCGACAGTTTCCAAAATATGATAGTTCAAAAAGGACTTTTACATTTTTTAAAATTCAAAAGCATTATCTTATTAATGATACTAATTTATTGTTCAGTATATTTGAAACCACTTCTCGAAATTTTCTGGTACTTAAAAGAGGGGCATCATAATGTGTATCGCCAAGAAACTCTAACTGTCTAAATGCGCCACTGCTTTTTATAATAAAAATAATTTGACTAACATATTTAATTGATAAATTTTCAGTAATTGGATGCACTCAAGCATGCCAATGCAGTGAAGGGTTTAATTTAGCTTTATAATCAACAACCAATCCAAATAATGAACATCGTGTTATTTCAGATTCCAATTATCAATGCACATGGCTGGCCATGTCAAATGTTAAATCATTATCGGTCAACTAGCGATCCATTAAGAAAGCTTCCATAAGAACAGAATTTACAAAATCCTGTCATCGTGTGTAATCGTGTGGCTCATTCATGGCGGAATGCGAACGCGTGCGGCGATGAAAAATTTTCACCAGATCATGCTGAAATAGACGCCTCACGTCGTTCATTGATAACGAAAGAAAAATTTTACGCAAATCGGCGAGACTGCTTCTGTTTTCGCATTTTAAGATACAGAAAACGAGTTTTTGGTTAAGTAAAATTCATATTCTTTAAAGTTAAGGTAAAATGGAATTAAATAAAAGGGAATTAATATGCAATTTCATCATTTATTTATTTATTAGTTAGGACATCCAGTGTTATTCGAGATAGAATCATTTTCACCTTTTTTAAAAAATATAAAGAAACTATTTAAGTAATTGTCAGAAAATCTTCATAAATCCCTTCTTATTTCCCAGTATTTCTGAGCAAAATTTGAAATACTTATAACAAGTATTTTCAGCAAACGTTCAAGTTACCGAAAGAGGCAAACTTAATTATTCCGTATAAAATTTTTCTATCAATTGTTTTATTTTTTATTAAAATTAAAGATAAAATTAAATTTTATACATTTAATTAAATCATTTTTATTTTTATTAAAATGTGATAATATTTATTGCGCAATTTTTTAATCTCTTACCTTTTGAAAAATTGCAGATTATTCCAAACGATTTTCAAAAACCGCAAAAAACGCTTTAAAATAGATTATTTCTGAAAAATTATAGAAATTTAATTAAACATTAATTAAATCTTAAATTAAGTTTTATATTTAATTAAATCGTTTTATTTTTAATTAAAATGCGATGTAATTTATTGCACAATTTTTTTACATCTCTTAGCTTCTGGAAAATTAACAGATTATTCCAAACGATTTTCAAAAACAGCAAAAAAAAAAAGAAAAGATTTGCATTGGATTATTTTTGAAGAGTTATACGAATTTCATTAAACATTAACTATGACAACTCAGATAAGCATTTACTGCAAGTTGTAGTAAGGCAATCATTTTGAAACGTGAATTTAAGTCTTATTCGACCAATAAAAGTAAGTAATCAAGTTTTGAATCAATTCTTAAGTAACGGAAATCTCAAACAATCTCTTTTTAACCAGTGAAGTAAAAGATTTCGTATTAAAATATATCTTGTATTTCGATTCAGTTCATTAAACAAATCTTTTGCATAACCATGTTGCTTGCTTACATAATACAGAGTATGAACAAAATAATGTGGTTTTCGTGCAATTAAAAAAATTAATAATCGTCATAAAGTATTCTCTAAAAACTTGCTTTATAGAATTAGAGACAGAAATTGGTTGAAAATTCATTCAGTAGTTTTGATTTATGATACAAATGTGTATTGCAAATCATTTTATTAGCTTATTATTTGCTGAATACACATAAGAATTTTTACATTTTGTGACTACTTTTCCCTTTTAGATAATCATGAAAAGATCTAAATGCCATTCAGAATAATCAAAACATTGAAACCAAATTTTTGATAAAATAAATTTTATTTATTAAAATTTTAAAATTGCTCAAAGCAATCGTCAAGAAATTTCAATTTTTTTTTGTTCATCTATTTAAATGATACAGATTTATAATATTGTAAGTGATTTTATTCTTTAATTTATTATTTTATGTAAACGTTTTCCATGACGCACAGTCCATTTTGAATTAAAGAATATTCCATTTTTATTGGTAAACTTGAATGTTTCAATTGAAAATGACTTTCAAGAATAAACTATAATGGTGAATATTAAAAAAAATTTGCGTACAAATATTAAAAATTCGAATCGAATTCTTTTTATGAATGATTTCATGACTTCAGAAATCAGGCACAAATTGCCTTAGAGGTTGGAATCAGCATTTAACAAATTCTGGTTTGTAAAATCAAGTCTGATGAAAACCGATTTTCTAATAAGAGAATATTTCGATATCATGTTCCAAAAATTGCAATATATGTATCTTCTTCAGTAAAACATTAACCATTCTGACTACCCGTTTTTTTTATATGATGCAATAAATACTCCGAATATTTTTACGTAATTTATATATTTACATGGTTTTTAATCATTATTATATAATTTATAACCAAATATTTTTGTATCATTTTAAATCTAAAATATATTAATTAAAATTATAAATGTAGTTCTCATAATGCTATTCCTATCCTTAAGTCATCTTTTACCAAACACTTGTTCATGCGTCTGTTGAATCAACTGAATCAAATCCTCACCCACCCCATCTCACAGACCGGAAATATCATCTAAAAGATTTAACGAAAGGGGTTTCAGGTGGACAAGATTATGCACTTCACTTCAGTGCCTAGACACCTCAATAACTAAGGGATTTCCCGTGTTGTACTCCTAACTGGCGCCACCAACTTCCTTCACTGACAGAGAAAAAAAGCCAAACCTCAAGTTCTAACTCGACTTTCATATCCTGAACAGGTGCAACAAATTCATACTCAGTGGCGCTAAGGGGGAAGATATTTTTTTTCTCCTCTCAGCGAGCAGGCATCTTCTTGCTAGAATTTGTTTCAAATGTTCTTTTTCTTTTTTTCCTTTCGTCTTTTTCTTTCTAGCTGCCACCCACCGCTTTTTTTCTCTCTCTTCGAACGAGACGCGCATCGTCAGCAAAACGTTCTTTCTTAAGAACCGCAGTGCGCGCGTGCTAGTGCGTGTGCAGAAAACCTTGTTTATGTCCCTAAACCTCTTTCTCGGGGTCAGGGTGGATTAGTGCCTAAAAATAGATGGCGGTCTTTGCGCTCCCAGCTTCGGAAGATTTCGGTGTAGAATGAGAAGGGAAGGTTGGGGCCATACCTGGGTTCATCACCTGAATGTGAATGCAGTAACAGAAAGTTCTTATACATAGACTATTTACATAAATGAAAACAATCAAGAACACCACAGATCCAATACCACAGCTACAACCACTGTACCAATTTTGTCAGTTAGTTCTAATCTTTAGATATATCATCAATAGTTGTTGACCTCCACATTTTTTTTATTTTCTAGAGATATTTCAAAAACACTATTTCAGTATATATATTCTCTATGGGATAATTTATAGCACATTTTCCGAGTCCCATCATATAAGCTTTAAAAATGATATAAAAGGACTAAAATTTTTTCTGTAAAGCATCCTTTAAGAGTGGCACATGGAGACAACTACTTTGCCATATCCTATGCCCTCTTGCTACATTGTTGCTAATCACCTTGTTTCAGTGAAATAGACTTTTTTGGTCTTCCAAAGATCAGATAAAGTCAAAAGAATGGTTTGGTACCAAAATATTTAAAATAATCAGGGAAAATCGCTCTCATAACTTCAACCAATATTCCAATTTTTGTAATTTTTTTTATATGAAACTTTTAGATATATTATCAACGATCATCTGCTCCTCCTCTCCATACTTTCAAATAAATCTGAAAAACATTATTTAACTGTACTTTCTTTAAGTGGAAAAACTACAATAGAGTTACCTGGCCACAATCGCTGCATCGATTTCAAAAGTTTTTAGTACATATGAAAGTTTTTGATCTATATACGCCATTAGAGGTTGTTTGGTTTCTACAGCCCGAAAGTTTCATCTCAAAACCAAACTTTGGTCAAATCCCCGGGCTTAACGACAAGATCTACTTCGTGAACTCGCAGACATTGCTTACCAATCAGAATGCTCTATGTTTATTATTCAAGTTTAATTTTATATAGTCCTTTCTTTTGTTGTAATACATTTTAATTCCCGAGTTATAATCATAAGTTGGCCAACACGACAAGATTAATAATTTATACTTTTAATGCTTGGTGAACAGCTAGTAGTCAAGTTATTGCTGTTATAAATCTTTCAAGATAGAACAGTTACCGTTAAACAATAAACAGGTTTGCAGTTAAATAATAGGCTTAGGTGCAATTTGAAACATAGAAAACAAGGGAAATATAAATATAATTCTATGATGAGATAAATATTAAGCTTTGGTCAGAGAGACTAAAACAAATCATTTTTACAGTAAAACATGGAAAAATCGCAAAGGGAAACATTATAGAATACACTTTTATCATAGAATCAAGAGAAGAAAAAAACCCGGATATATCATAAAAAATTTATTAGGGGATTAAAGAGAAAAATTTTGAGATGTGTCACAGACCAACTGACTATAAAAAACATTTTTTATACAGAAATGTATGAGTGGAAATAAGGAATTTAGGGATAAATACAAAATAATGAGAAATACAGAAAGAAAAATATTGCATAATTACTACATCGTCGTAGAATGTATCTTTTACAGCAATTCTAACATTGAATAAGTTTCATGGTTTCAAAATTATTCTACATAAAAATTAATATATAAAATTTAGAAACTGCCCATCATGAGTACTATGAAGGCTGATGGACACGATTAAGGGCTTGCTTATTCTATGATGATGTCAGGTCTTCTTTAATTTAGAATCTTCGCTATATTAATTCTATTCTTGCAAAAGGTTTTTTTTCTGAACAATAATTATGCATTAAATGGATAACATTTCTAGATAACATTTTAAAGCACTGAACTAGATCACACAAAAAGCTTTTGTCAGATGACAATGTATAATCTGAATAATCTTCGTTTAAATGCATGCATTGATCATGATCATATACACCAAATATGTGGAGATAGGCCACAAAGAATCCTGTGATGTATAGATATATTTTCGTATTAAGTGATGCTCTGTTTGTGTTTAATGTAGTACAACGGCCTATTTCCGATAGAATTCGTACATCTTGCCAAATGACAGAGGAATACTTTCAGACTGAGGGATATCGATATTATTCCATAGATAGGGATGTAGATATTATATCTTAGAGAGGGATGTCGTTACTATAAAAGTGGCCCAATAAGCAAGATGCCATGTTCCTAAGACACGGGAGTATCCTTTAACCCATGCGATTTGAAGCTGAACAGACAAAGAATCCCAGCTAATTTACAATTTAATGTGAATTACGCAGGAAAGTAGTTGCAATCAGATGACGAATCGCAAGAGCTTGCCCTGATAACTAAATGGTTTTGTGAAAAGAACGTTTCTCCAAAGATTTGTGTCTCTTCTGAAAATTGATGTAAGTGAAACCCGAGCAAAGATTACCAGGCATGAACGAGCTAATTAGGCAATGTCAAAAGTTACATGATAGGTGAGGCAGGTTTGAAAGAAAAGAGCTAATTAGGCACTGCTCAAAGTCAGAAGAGGTACACAACTGCCAGTCTTATTTTCAGGAGATACATGAAAAAATAGGTATGAGTTGGTTTGGATTGATAGCGGTTTTGCTGCATACAGGTTGATACTGATTATGCAGCGATTATACTTGATAATTTTAATTGATACTTTTGTACTTCATACAGCCGATAAAAAATTCTTTTCCCGTCCAAATGAAACCGTATACTCTGTAGTTATCCGTTCTCTCACTTGCGCCGAGACTAGCAGCTAACACTCATATGAATATAATTCCAAATTGAGATTTTGTTTCTTCGGAAGAGGTATTGGTGAGATGTGCCAGTGGCCTGGGCTCTGACGGTGATTGACGGGCGGATAAGAACAGGAAAGAAAAGGCTTATCTGATATAGTTAATATAAGAGAAATCATGATTTTTCAGGGATATGGGAACTGTTACGTGAGAAGGCAGTAATGGTTGGGGATGAAATATACAAGGTTAAAAAATATCATGATGTTCATTGTATCGGCAACGCTGGAAGGCGAACTAGATTATATTGACCTGATACTTTGTCTCATATTGATGTAATATCTCCGATGTCGAGGAGACTGCCAATTGATATCAAACGAATTCAAAATCTGATATAGAACGACTGATACTCTTAGTCTCTATCAGTTTTATATATCCAATGCAATGTATCAGTTTGATATGATCTCACCCAATCCTAGGTAAGAGACAATTTTTTATAGACCTTTTCTGCCGTAGTCTGTTACTTTTGCAATTTAATGGAACCATTTCGTATTAACATGTAATATACAAATGCATCGCATTAAATTAGCTTTGGCAGCTAATGAATGTCTTTAATTTTCTGCAAACAATGTAAGATACTAAGTAGTTAATTAATATACAAAAAAAAACATAATTTGCGTTTGAATTTGTAAAAAAGTATTCTGAAGCAAGATTTAGCAACAGTTATCTAACCGTGAAGAAAATTAAATGGTGGTTGAAGCAGTTCCAAGAAACCCGGCAATCTAAAGAAATGGAACAGGTCCCTCTGAACTCTAAACAGAAAAAAAAAATCAGAATTAAAAAAGAAATGCTTTGACGAAGGTCTTACAAGTTTATTTTCTGATGCACTGTTTGGACGGTGGATCTGCTGTGCTGCCAAATGTTAAAAAAAAGTTCTAATTGTAACATCATATTCATCACCGTAAAAAATGATTTATGATATCAACTTAGAAATATTATCCTGATGTGAGGCTGTTTTATTTGTGAGCAAATATATAACGAATCTGCACTGCGTAGTTGAATTTTTACGTTCTTCTTGCCTGTCGCGTATAACTGAACAATTCAATGTCTTCTCAAGTATTTAATAGTATTTTATTTTTACTTTCTCGTATACGTAGTATATAGAAAGTAGAGAAAGCGGTAGTTGTCAAAAATTTCAAACTCGACATTATGAGAAATCTCCACATTTTAGACCTCTCTGAGTTAGAAAAACACATTTTCGGAAGATGTCCGTTTGCCTATCTCTGATAAAAAATAACTCAAAAAACGCTTTGAGATACAGATTAAATCTGTCATATGGTCTTTACATCAATTTTTAAAATTTCTGTCAAATTTTGAATAAAATCTATTCAGAGGAAGTCTGTCTATCAAGTTATTCGAACATAAATTTACACGATAAATAAGTACACGTACCGAAAAGGGCTAGATAGATAAAATTTGATGCACAGATTTAACATCGTAGAGTAAAACCTGTCAAATTCTGTGCGAAATACATACGGAGATGTCTGTCTGTCGGTCTGCACTTTCAAAAACATATAACCGCGTTAGTTTAAAAAAGCAATGACTGAAATATATCAAATTTGGTAGAGATTTGCTACAAAAGATTTGCGACTCATTTTGTGTCAAATCTTTGTTTCAGTCAGTTGAGAAAAACGTGCCTAAAACACAAATTCGATTTGCAGATATTATTACCGTATGCCAGCGATTGATCGCCAAATAACTCGCCAAGGATGTCACGATAGACTCAGTAAAAGTGCTAAATTCGGGCCAAAAGTTAATATTTTGTAATTATTGTACACCATTGCCATGTAAGGAGCTCTCTGGCATGAAAAATTTATCATAGACTATGCGAGAGAAGAGTTACCTCTCGCTAGTCTTTTAAACTCCTCTAAAGCTCAAATTTGAGTTTTGGATACTATTACAAGTAGGCCAGGGATTAATTGTCAAATAACTCCCGCAAGATGACACAACGGATTCAGTAAAAAATGCCAAAATCACGCTAAAGGTTATTATTCCGTAACTATTGCACGCGTCTCATGAAAAACGTTTTCTGGTATGATAAGTTTATTAGAGAGCACGTGAAAAAGTTTTGGAAAGACCACTCCCGCTGGTTTCTCAAGGATTCAATGTTTTTCTATTCCACAGTAGTCATATTGAAGAAGAAGAAAAAAGTTGAAATTTCTTTCGATTATTCAAGGCACTCTTCAACAGAAAACAGCAGATAATTGAAACCAATTACTTTTTCTAAACTTAAAAACAATGAAAAAGCTAATACTAATTATATTAATAGTTAGTTTGTTCTTTTGCATTGGAAATAATATTAGAGCTTTATTCATTTTAAAGGAAATATTGATATTTATGATATTATGAGATATCATAATTATTGTACAATATTCTGCATTAATATAAAACTACACAATAATGTGCACAATAACATGCAACATTGTGCATTATTGGAGCTATTACACAGTATTACACAATATTTTGCAATGCTGAAAAAAGAAATATGATGCATTTGCGTTTTAAGTTTATTTATCATTAGAATCAAACCCCCGGGGGAGGCACTTCGAAATGAAGATGAGATGCTTCCGGTATGGTGGTTGGATCTCGCCACCCTGGTGGGTACATAAAGGGTACATAAATAGGTGGGGGATCTGGCTCCTCTTATCGAAGACGAGACGTACTTCCATCGGGAAGGGTTGTACCGTGGCTGGTGATGGCCCTTAGGACTCAACCACAGTACCAGCCAATGTTGCTGTTGCGGCGGTCCAGTCGCTCAGTTTTCTTTATCCGTGTGCCTTCGGGCGGGTCGGAGAGTTAGTGATATGACTTATCATTAGAATCAACTAATCGATATATTTTACTTTTGCAAACGCTTTTAACACTATTTTTGTCTTGCAGCTGCTTTTATGAACTTTCTCATGAAATTTCATTCTTTTTAAATTGCTAGTTCTTGTGAAATACTTGTTAAAAGTCAGTATTAAACAATCATTGAATATATCTAACTCTCTTTTGCAGAAAACCTGTTTAGACAAAGATGGTTTCATTTTTCTTTGCGTTAATGTCAGTCCTAAATTAAATACTTATTTTTTTATGTATTTAGAATTTATTATACAAAGAAGGGCATTTTTGCATTTTGAAATAAGATAAATTTTATGTACGTAATGATAAGCGTCAACATGTTTATGAAGTTAGTTTATGGCAATGATTAATTTTTTTAAGTAATGTTTCGGAAATGTTGCAGCCTATTTTTTCTTCATTCTTTGTTTCAAAAGAGACAATTTATTTAAACTTTTAAATGCAGAATTCATAAATTTACAAATGAATTTTATAAATTTAAATACAAAGTGTCTTAAAAACTCTTTCTCACTATTTCAACATTTGAACATCGACAATTATAGCCATAAAAAGGTATCTAGGTATAGTAATGTGAATATGCACAATTTAATTATAGCGTCCCTGGTGACAACGCCTGAAGTTAATATGCCAATAAAAAAATTTTTAAAAAAGTATGGAAAAAATCCGTTAATATGTCGTAGAATGACATTGAAAAATTTGTATGAATGCTCAAAATGAAATGCATATTATTTTATTTTGTTTCATTATGAACATTGCCGCATGTATAATGGCACATAATTTTTTTTCTTCTAAATTTTGAGTACATTTTTCCCGAATATCAATCTATAAAATTAAGTTTTACATACAAATGATGACAAAAGATTCCCATATATTTTAAAGAATATTTGTATCTTCAAACAATTCTATGCAATGCTTCTCTGCTGTGACTGCTCACTTTTTTTTTTTTTTTCCATATGGGAGGTATACGAAGAGAAAATATAATAGTCGTCAAAATTTCAACTTCTATATTTTGACAAATTTGTACATTTAAGATATTATCGAGTCCGAAAAACACATTTTTAGAATTATGACTATCTGTCTGTGAACTGATAACTTAAAATCACTTTGAGCCATACGAAGGAACTTTTAAGACGTATTCTAAGAGTTGAAGATTTTCCATAATAATGAATCAAATAAATAAAACTAAAATAAAAATGCGCCTTCTATTTAATCTTGTCTGTTCTCCTTTCCCCTGAATATAGTTTCGTTATTCTAATTAGTTATGATTTTGAATGTATATAGTTTTACAGAACTTCCTTCGCCAAGTCCGTAAAGTCAACGGGTTCGCTTGTAGTGAGTGTATGGAGTAATACAATCAAAAAGTCTCAGTAACAGACGACGACTTTATTAACACGAAGACACGAATCCACAGATGACAAATACACAGCCGATATGTACACAAGGAACAGACAGCAGCACACAAGTAGCAATCGGTAGCTAACAGCAATCATAGCACACAAAGCGGCCAGACAGGATTCAGCAGGAGTAGGGAATCTATGTAGCTTCACACTACTACGGTCTCTCCAAAAGCTTGCAGTTCTCCACTGTCACCTCATTTTAGCTGTATCCAACTGCCGATTCACTTCTACACGACTTGCTACTCCTCATACAATTTGATGCTGCTTTTATAATAAGCACCAGGATTCTTCACACATATCAATACACCAAATGTTTGAACTCCATTCAACGCTAGCACTTCGCTGGAGTGATCCAATTAATTAGCTGTTCATTCGACCTTTTATACCGACCGACTGATATATACCGACCTTTTATAATTTCCGGATCAAGGTAGAGAAGGTTCTGGAACAATCAAGCATATCTCAACTCCTATTGTCTCTATCGCTAAAATTCTTGAAGATTCCAGTACCATCCATTTTGTCGTCAAATTCGTTGCCAAGTCGCCAAGTTTTTTGGGAAGCTCGGGTATCACTGATTCGGCATCCGATCAGTATCCAACAAAGCTGATTGTAAAACGGCCTTTCTTACGAAGGAGCTAACCTGCTAGAAAGCAACATTACAGAATCGTAACAATATTGAATAGAGAGAATGATAAAGAGTTAATTTTTTAAACAGATTTCTTTTAAACTGCAAGTGCAAATCTCAGTATTCTGATGGTAAAATAATATTCAAGTCTTTGCTTTTTTTAAAAAAAGTTATCCTATTTAAATGTACGCATGTGGACCGAAAGATGGGCTTCCCTTCTACGGATTTCTTCTAAAACTTGTTAGCAATCTGCAAAGTTGATGTAAAACCCACAGGCAAAATTTCATCCATCTACCACTTTGAATTTCTGATCGACTGGCTCATAGAACGACAGGTAGACATAGTTTTTAACCCTCCAGCTGAGTATCCTGCGATTTCTGCGGGTTGGCAATCAGTTCATTTTCTGTTGCATACCACGTTTTTCGCAGTTTAGAATGTCTGTTTTTACGATTACAGATATTTATTATATCATATTATTATCGTGTAACATATAATATCAGTTCACTTTCTATGAAAAATGTTTGAACTTATTTGCAAACATCGCATCTAAATAGTGATTTTTAAAAAATTACGCAGTTAGAGGGTTAAAAGGCTTTTATTTATTATTATTATTATTATTTTCCCTTCAGACTCAGCGAGTTCTAAAGCATGAAATATCGAGGCCGTACTTTCTAGCAACTACCCTACTTTCTCTTCCAATGCAAGAAGTAGAACCATTATTGTATTATTACAACACCGAGAACGAATTTAAATATAAATAATCGTCTGCTCAGTGCAAGTTAATAGTTTCTATTAAAATAGATACAATTTTCAGAACACTCAACATGCCAGATAAATCCGCTCTGTGATGTTATTCTTCTCCCCCACCCCTTCTCATTAATAGACGTCATTAACTGAATTAATCTTGAGGGAGCTATCCATCTGTCCAGATGTAGGAGGAGGGAGGGGGGGGGGGAGGAAAGCTGGTGGCAATCAATTGGTGTCTTTCCCTCCCTCTCTTATAAGCTGAGGATGGCACGCGACTGCCTGACTTCATCTTTCCTCGACCCTTAATCTGGTGCGGTGACGGGACGCAGGTTTCTGACCCTCTGTCGGTTGACCTTTGGCATGCCACTCCGGCAGATGCCGTCTGCAAAAGTCTGTTGGTGCAATGATTTATTCAAAATCAGGTTTTATCAGTTGCGAGCGAATTAAGAGAAATTGTCTGGCAGCTGTCGATTTCAATGAAAATTCGCAAACGATTTTC
>JAPMOR010004700.1:91649-157381 GCA_026543865.1 Argiope aurantia
GAATGCTACAATATATCGAAGGAAAATATATATATTTTTAAATATTGGTGGTTTGCGTTTAATGCATTTTACAAGCTCTAGAATAAGTTCTTGTTGAGAAAGATAATGAAGTAAATCCTCCCTTTACACTCCCATCTTCTAGGTTTTCACATAACGTTTACAATATTTTTTAGTATAAAGAATGATTCCTTAAGAATAGGATTAAATGGTAGTGAATGTAAATGTTTTCGCGACATTTATACAACTATTCTTTGAAAATTCTGAAAATCGGGTAATACTGTATGTTGTTAGATGTATGATAATTTTTGCGTCATTTATATAACTATTCTTCTGGTTCCTTGAAAAATGTGAAAATTGTGTAATAACGCATTTTATTATTTATAGGGCCCGCACTACTATCAGATTTTTTTAACAGAAATATTTCTGCTTTTGTCCCAAACATTTTGTTGCAATCTCAGCTCTTGAAAATAAACAGGAACGCGAAGTATAAATTTATGCTTATAAAAGAAAGTGTGTGTTTCTGTGCATGTGTTAGCGCTTTACAGGACAAATCATTCTGTTTGAAATTACGACTCTTTCTTAAGTACAGTTTGGAAGAATATAAATATGCTCCTCTGAGACATTTTTTTTTTTTAATTTTAACTAGGATTTTTATTAATTCAGCGAGATCCTGGAGTTTTCCGCAAAACCCCCTAAAAATATAATTTCAGAAAACTTATTCTCCATTTTAAAATTTAGAAAATTGTCTTTTTAATGCTATGAATTTTATTGTTATATAATATTTTCCCTGAACTTCTGCCAATTTTTACAAACTAATTTTTTACATAATTTTCAATAACAGATTTCATTGCTGCTCTGAAATTAAAATAGTTTTCATTGTTTCATCACATATTTAATCGCAAGATTTTTTTTTTAGCATTTTAGAAAGCTAAGGAAGAAGAATTTTGCTAGTTATCTGTTCAGCTTATATGAGAAGTTGGCAAATGAAATAAAAGCACCCCCCAAAAAGGCAATGCGTTATTCGTAATAGATTAATATAATATTTAAATAATTAATAATAACATTTAAATAATATTATTATATATTGGATATTAATATATTAATAATAATTAAAGTTTTAATGGATATTTAATATTTAATATATTAAATATCCATTTCCTATCCCGAATATTAAAATTTTTAATGGATTATTTAGGCAAATCGAATTATTTAGGCAAATTCTTCTTTTGTTAAGGGAATCATAAGCATCAAGTTCCGCAAAGACTCTTGATTTAAATTAAATATAATCAATTATTTTGTGAACCAGTTGGTCGCTAAGGCGGCAATAATTAAAAAGATTCGCCAATTTGCATTAAATAATTAGTATACATAGTGAAATGTTTCAAATCAATATGCACACAAATTTATCTTTATTATTAGTAGAGATGAAGACAATTTTAAATCCTTCCTCTCAATGCCTGTTCCTATTGACCGATTAGGTCTAAATTTCGACGTCTAGATTACATAACAACTTTCATTTCTCTATTTTATTACGTTTATAAGCTATCGCGTTTACATAAAATGGATATATCAGCTAATAGACATTCTACCTCTTGAAGAATTTTCCAAAGATAAATATCGATAAGAAAGGAAATAAGATGGAAGTAAGGATAACTTATTGAAAGCTATTACTCTAACTAGCTATATCTCTGAGTTATGGCAGACCAACAAACATTAAATTCATTGATGGAACTCGTCCAAACCTTATATTGCTATAAAGCGCTATCACATATTTCTTCGATCTAACTCAATGGGTCTTTGAATAATCAAATTTAGATGTACTTGTATGGACGGACGGACTTCCCTTCGAGGGAATACTTCGAATATTTAATATAAATATAAAATTTTAACAGAAATACCACATAGCATATATCCTACATGTTGCTCAGTTCATTTATTGAGCTATCGTATTTACGGATAGACCGAAGGAAATTATCCCAAAAATTGTTTTCACTGAGTTTCTTATTTAATGATTATGACAATACTTTGGATATTTCTTATACTAGAAACTCGAAAAGATATGCGTCCTAAAAATCTCTTTTCTGCAATCTCTTTCCGAGATTCTTTGAATTTGAGAGCCAATTCTTTGATCGGCATTTCATTGAAATAAATTTCGACTTCCAGGACATCTAAATGGCACAGGCTGGATCTCTGATTCCGCCGACATGGCATCAACCCACATACCTGTTGAATTGCAGATTTAAATAGAAAGGTAAGAGTTTGCCAATAAAGTTTGTTTTTCTTTTCATCACGGCGGCGAAGAAAATACCGCGGTGGTCTCTTACCCAAACAACCACTGCAGAAGTGGCAGGAATTTTTGGCACAATACTCCGAGGAACTCCAGGGGACGATGACTCGGCTGGTTTGCTTAGAGGGGGGTTGGGGACAACGATAAGAACTGTCGCTATGTTTTTGGGTCTAGGTGAAAACCCTCAATTTTCACTTTTTTCTAAAAAAAGAAAAATATTTTGAATTTTTTCCCTACTTCTGTATTTCTGGGATTTTAAGCGGAAAACTAGTCGCCTTCGGTGACAAGCTTTTCATCAACCATATAAATAGTAATACAAGCTTATCAAACAAGTGTGATAGAATAAATGCTTTATCTTGGTGTTATGCAGTCGAGACCCCCCCCCCTTTCAAGTCAATGCGGCCTACATTTTGGAAACCACTGCCTTATATGCATAAATTGGCATTTCAGTGTTTATGTATATATCTGTATGTATATATATATATACAAATACAAACAGATATGTACAGATATATATATAAATGTATATATCTGTTGAACTCTTATACCACTTGTAATTAATTTTATTATGTGCATCGGCCTTTGGGTGTGCTGTGAATATTTCCCAAAAAATAGATAGTGGGAAACTACGCCTGAATCTACGAATATTTTAGAAAACATAAAGTTCAGATAACAATAATACAGTCAAGGCGAGCGCAAACAACAGTACTTGCAGAAAGACCAACGCAAACAGATTGTAAATACCAATTAAATAACCGTAACATAATATCAATAATGGATAGGTTCTAGAATGTTAACAGCTTACTCTTTGAATAAGGTCATAGAGTAAGGGATCAGGGATTAACGCATTTGAATTGATGAAGTATTTATAGCTTTTCATTACAATATACCTTCACATGGAGTTCTCAAGAAGAGTCTTCATATCTTTGTTCCTAACTGAAATAAGCCATAGCTATTACAATTTCTGAAATCCTTATTTTTGTGAATTAAGTCAAAAAATTTATCTCCAAAATGACAAACAGTTGCCAAATTTGTCTCCAAGATCGGAGGTCACTAATTTAGCACCTATTAAATATTTCCATAATTTTTCTTTCCTACCAAAAAGGGAAACCACAATGGTAGGAAAAATAATATTATAGATTCATAACTGTATGCATAACGAATATGATAGAATCAATGTATAGTAAAAACTGTATTATGTTCTTACTAAGGTCTATACCAGTATTATTTACACCAATTTGTGCATCATTTGTTTTTCCATATACTCTTGCAAACATCTATATGAAATCAATTCTTGATCGATATGTAATTATTATTTCGAATTGTGGATACTTTCACGACCAATATGTTTGTTAATAATTCAAAGAATTTTCCATAACGTTATTTGTAGTTTTTTTGGAGAGGGGATTTAACTGTTTTAAATTACCAAAAAGAAAGCGGTCATGTGGTATCTAAAAAGCAGAAACCGGTTGTATGGTATTTGCGCTCAATAAATTTCCCCCTTTCCTCTCAAGTGTCAAGAAAGGCTACCACATTATAAGCTTTATCTTTGCATGTATGATTTGGCGATTTTACAATGTACTCCAAATGGTAATCAACTCACTCCTTGTCTCTGATAACGAAACGAAACTTCCTTGAGAAAAATTCTTATGACCCTTACCACGTTTCAGACGAGTGTTGAAAATAATAAATATAAAGTGTGAGAAATTTGTTTTTAAAATGTATTTATTAAAAAGAATACGTTTATAATTTTCCCACACGGAAGACATTTATAAAAATTATAATTCTGATATGCATAATACAAATTTATTCTAATAAAATGAATTATAATTTTTAGTTTTATGAGGATTTAATCTTTATATCTCTTACGGTTTAACTTTATTTAACAAAATGAAATAAAAAAAATACATAGAAAGGGCTTTAAATTCAAATTTAAATGGATATGAATAATGTTTAGTTCTTTCTATATGTATGTATGCTTTTATGTATATATATATTCCACAAGCTGATACTTGAAATGAGCTAATGTATTTTTTAAGTTAAAGCTGTTCAAATAAGTTTTTTTTTTTTTTTTTTTTTTTTTTGCAAAATAATAAGCTTTTTGGCTGGCTAAAATAAATGATAGGAATCATATTAATAATCTTAAAAACAGCTGCTGGTTAATTCTCAGGAGAAAAAAAAAACATATTTTCAATAAGAAAATGTTGATAAATTCCTTCAAATCTGAAATATATTACTTCATTTTCTAGCTTATTTACTGTCAGATTTAACTATACATAATCCAATGTACTAGAAATGACATTTAAATGCAACATCTAAATGGCTACATAAAAAATAATATGAAAATAATAAAAAGGCGTTAGAAATTTTAAAAAAATGAATATAATTTCAAAATAATTCTTTTTTAATTTTTCACAATATGCATTATATGGTCATTAACATTTAACAAAAATAAATAAATAAAGAAAGAAAGAATAAACTAACTGCAAAAATTTCTGTCTCTGACATTTAACATAGTCAAGACTGTTCCGCATTTCTGAAAGCTTATCAACAATTTTCGTTCTTTTGTATGTAACTAAAATTTAAAAAAAGTTTTGAGAGGTTCAATTAAATAACTTGGTAGGAATGTTGCTTTCTTCAAAATAGAAATTATGATTACTCCTATATAATCATGAATTGAAGAAAAATAGTTGTAAAATATATTTTTACACAAAAGCTAATACTCATTAAAAAGCATTTTTTTAAAGTTTTTATGAAAGCAGTGACCAACTTAATTTTATAATTCAGATTTATGTTTGCTAAAATTTACTTATCACTTGATCACTTACTCACAAGAGCATATTGAACCTCAAATTCTATTGGACATGTAACATTTACTGCTGTACTAAAAACCTTATACTATTCCGCTTTTTGTGCAGTGCATCTTTTTTAATTTTCAGTAATCTCAACAAAAATGGGAACTTGAAAAACGAAAGTGTTTAAATTTCAACTAATACAAAAACTTTCTCATTCAGCATTGTTTATGTGCATTACAGATAATATTCTTATCCAGTATTAATTAATTTCATTAACATTGATCCTTATACATACATTAAATTTATTACATTAAGAAGTAACAGGATTTAAAAATGGATACACTTTCTAAAAATTACAACGCTATAACTTCCGAAAGAATTACAGCACAAAATTGATTTTTGCATCAAGATAAAACTCAAAAAATTATCTTTTAATGATATAAATGCTTTAATCTACAAATTAAGTTTCGATTTTTAACGAGTTTTTAAAAGAAATATTTTAACCATATTTTTCAACAATGTATTTCGCAGAAAATAAAAATAAAATTTAATCTGCACGAGCACGTCAATGGGGAAAAATTAGCTTATATCAACCTGTTGCCATCACATTGACAGAAGTTCAAATTAAAAAAATAAATTAACTATTATTGTAAATTAAATATATAAAAGTGTAAATTTCAGCAAGTGTCTCTGTGAAGCGAAAACATTTGAAATATATTTTCTAAAAAGTAAATGGAGGAAAAGATTTATATGACCTTTTACAATATCTATAGTATTAATTAAATCAAACAATTAAATTTAAGGCAAACATGGTTTAGTATATCTATTGGATAATCACTGTAATCAGCGCCCATCAGTTAATTTTAATCAAGGGCACGCATCTACTAACATAATGGTCTAAATGAATTAAACAATTACATTTTATGTTACTTGAGTCAATAAATACTCCGATGAATTAAGAATTTTAAATTTTTACATAGGTCCTTTACATTACCCTTTGTAATCTTTTTACATGTTTACCCTTTTTACATTAACCTTTGAATCTTATTTAACAAATTTTTTTGAGACATCAATATTTTAACACTTAGCACTTCGGTCTCTCCTCTCAGGATCCATTCAAGGCAGTGCATCATTTTGGCATTTTATTTAATTATTTTATGAAATTTTGACTGGTAAAAATACTTAAGAGTGGTAAAAATATGTAGATTAATTTTCTGGGAAAATTCATATATATTAATTTTTCGGAGCAATGAACAAGTTCTCTTATTCGGCAAATATTTATGCATCTAATTACTTTTCGGAGCGCTAAGGGTTAAATAAAAATCTTTGAACTTCAATCAACTAAATCATTCATTAAAACTAAATAATTTATGAAATTTGAACATCACTCTTCTATAAAAACTGGCGATTTTAGATCACTTCATAGTCCGTTTCAAAGAAGAAGCCAATCTTTTACCAGGATTTCTCAACAGCGATTGGGTTATAATTATGAAAATATTGATGGTTCTAATATTGATATATAAAAACTGACAGATTTGATCGCAGAAGTTAGAAAATATATTTATTGAACTTGAGTTAAGAGTTAAGTGTCAAGAGTATTTCGCAGAATATGACTCCTTAGGACAAAAAGACTGTGTAAAATTTAAACTTCATAATTTTTTCATAAGAACATTTATTGACTGAATTCAAATAAAATATTTTTATTTGCATCATTTAAATGTTTTGAAAGTAAAAATTAAAATTGAATTTTACGATGAATTAGAGAAAGTTTTGTTGAGTAATTCTTTAAGATATTGTATAAATTGCAAAATATTTTCTGCATTGCATATACAACTTTAATGCCGAGCGACTATTCATTCAATTTTCACATTCAAAAAAAGATGTGCTTGGTTTCAGTAAAAATATTTTTATATTAATTGCAGTTTGACATTTCTACTCTAATATAATGTGCAAATTTTATGAACTCTGACAGAAATTAGTAATACAATGAACAGAACTTTTTAAGGCCTACATAATAGTATGACTGAATTATATAACTATCAAAATATGAAAATTTGATAGCTAAATATTTTGCAGAAAAAGCTATTAAGAAATCAAGTTACATAAAATAAATTTGAAAATTTTAGAGATCTTTTATACTGGCGAACTGCTGGTCACCAAAGGCGGCTAGTTTCTTAATAAAGATATTGCTAAGTGAACTATTGTAATATATATACATACACATATATTTTTTCCCCTTTTATGAGTATAGATAATAGCGATTTACAAGAAAATTCATCCGGAAATATGAGATTGTTTAAATATTAGTAAATAAAACAGCTATAAATTCTCTTATATCTTACTTCTTTTTAAATGCATTTAATTCCGCTATTTATTTTTCTGATAAAAACAGTCTTTCTATTAATAATAACACTTTTCACTTTAACACTTTTCTATTAATAATAGAATTAATTATCATTTATTACAAGATATATGAATAAGATAAATTTATATACAAGATCTCATAAATTCAAGATCAAATAAAATTTTTACAAAAATTATCACTATTCCATTATCACCAATTAGCCCGACCGGAAATGCAGCTATGCAAAACTAAACCCTCAAAACTAAACGTCATCCCTCTAGATGCGCGCCAAGTTTTCTTGCCAAAGGTCCGAATCCCAGTAAACCTACAATGCAACAGGGGTAGGGAATAATTTATGGAGCGCAAATGCTCCATTCCCGCAGAAACCATTAGAGGGAGAACAAAAGAGGAGGAATCTAACAGCTAAAGAGTTGTGGTTGCTCTATTTGCCACCAATTAAATAGAATCTTACTTTTTAAAATTTTATTTCCAATATAGTAGCTTAGGGGAAAATCTACTTTCTTCTAGTGTGCATATTCGGTAGAGGAAATGTAGTCACATTTATTGTGCAATGAAAGCATATGTTACGTTTTTCATATTTTAAATTACATGATTAATTCTGGGCCTGAAATGCTCTCTTAAAAAGGAGTCTGAACAAATATAGTAAAAAAAACGGAGAGAGAGGCGGTTCTTTTTCCGCTGAAATAAGTAAAACATACAATATCTATCTAAAAAAAAAAAGGGAAAAGTAATTTCCATTTGTATTCATTTTAACAAGATATAGGAGTGTTTTTTCTTTCTATCTAATTTAAACTATGATAAATGCATTGTACAAGGCATATGTATGCATATATATGCACATGTTAACTGACAGATTGAGAACTTCAGTTTAATGTTCTATAGCAACTTGCTTTTACATCTATTATTATAATATACGTTAGTCGCCTTAGGCGACCAACTGGTTCACTGGGAATATTGGTTATATTTCATTTCAGATGAATTATTTAGCTATAATTTCGTTATTCCTTTAAATTTTCTGATATTAAAACTGGGATATTTGAATTATCTTAACTACTTCTATTGATTTTCTTAGATGAATATTTCTAATGGAGACATTTATATATCATGGCGTCATTAAAAACGTAAATAACAGTTCAGCTCTTCTCCAATATTTCACTGTATTGTAACTTTTATTTGTATTATAAATTACATCATAACAAAATCCTTCTTCTTTAACTTTCAACAATGAAAGAAGATTATATATTGGACGAAACAATAAAGATATTTGAAAATTCAGTGCAAAAAAATGTAATCTATTGTTTGAAATAAAGCAAAAAAAACCCATTTTTTTTAATTGTTAAAAACTAGAAAATATTTTCTCGTCTATTAAACTGATATCATTAAAAAAGAAAAATTTTTAAATTTTGAAATGGTGTAAAATTTATTTTTGTTCAATAATATATTTAGAAGTTACCATTGAAAATCGGAAAAATTCAGACAATTTTTAACTAACTAAAATTATAATAAAAATTTAAAAAAAAATCGTTTTGGGATGCATACTTCCAACCTATGTGCCAAATTTGATAACTGTAGGTCAAATGGTCTAGGCTGTAGAGCGCTAACTCACTCACACACACGTACTCAACTTTATTTTTGAGAGATATAGGAAATAAGAATCATTAAGTCACGTGAATACCAGAGATTTATTAGATAAACATCTCAACCTTTGTAGAGTTGATTTAAGATATCTTTGCTATGAATGTGTCTTCCAAATGTGTTTCTTACACATACTAATCAGATAGATTTTATGGCAAATCAGAAAGTGAAACTTGTAAATTCACTACACTTATCCCAGAAGAACTGCTGAACTATCCTTGTTTCAGAGCCAGAAGCAATATTTACCTGAAAAGACCGATTTTGAACAAATAGAGATACACTAATATGAAATTAAAGCGATTGGTGAAATGAAGAAAATTCCATTGTTTTTGCATATCTAGGCAAATCAATGAGTCAAGGACATATGATACATGTAAAGGAGAATTGTGTTGTTAGTCAAAGCAAACTTGAAATGCCCAAAGCTGCATATTCATTATCAGTCAACTCCAGCTTAGTTCTAAACGTCTCGATGAATGCCTTGCTAGGGTATCATAAAAATCCCTACTTCCCCAACCGTATTCCCTGATCATCCAATTCAAAAGGCACGATGGAAATGGTATTTCTTTTGCCTACAGCTGACCATCCCGCCGAAAGAAGTAATAACGCTAAAAAGTGTTGAAACCAACTGTTGTCTTTTATCACCATCCAGCCACATCAATGGCCAATTGTCCGAACTGGCTTCCTTTTAAAGGAAACCCAATCCTTTACCTGAGGGATGAGTAATCCTGTGTTCGCAGTCATCTCTCTGCAAAGTTCTCTTTTTCGGGGGTTGAGGGTACTTGGTCCTCAACCACAGCTGGAAAAGGACTTAGAGGAAATAAAGATGAGTTTGTCAACTAATTTTACAATACACTCCATGCCTATTTTGATAGGTTTGACGATACATTTTAGAATACCTTTACTCCACTAATGTGATGATATCGATTTTAGAACCATCTGCAATAAACGTTTGACAATTCTACATTACAAGGGAACGGATTGCTATCTTGAATGCTTCTCAGGAGAATTCGACAAATTTTGTGTTTTATTGCATCTTCAGCAAACATTTTATCTGCAGACAAAAATTCATAACTAAAGCGCATCCCATTAACCAGTTTTTGAATATTGCAGATTAAAGAAAACAATCGGTTGATAGATTCTTTAACTTTTTTTTCATCGCCAGTTCCTTTTCCTCAATCTGATTACTCCGTAAGTCAAAAGATTAGCGGTGCTCATACTCTTGGTGCATATTCGAGTGCTCTTTGGTTGACATTTGACATCTCTTCTTATCTTGACATCTTTGGGCTCTGATCGAAAAGTAGTGGTAAACATGGAAGTCCAGAATGGCTTATGATTCCAAGTAAAGAGGAAACTATTCTCAATAGGATGAAATTCTCAAGAAAAAAAATCTTGATAGATGCATTACTTTAAAAAGTTGACCTTAAACCCTATTTCAGTGAAATATTAATCAAGGTTTTCAAGAATATCGTCAGCATTTCCCATCCCTTTTTCATTACCATAATACTGCAGTTTTACTTTGAAACCTGATACTTCTTCACAGGAAGACGGCTTGAATGCATAGGCTTCATTCAGTTATATGCTTGCCATTCTAGTGAAGATAGATTAAGTCGAGATATTTTTAATGTTTTCAAAAAATTGTTATTTTAATGAATTTTATTTCCACTGGAGAGGCCTTCAAAGAAGCTATGAATCAAATTCTTCGACACCAATAAACAGAAGTAGCACAGGGAGTATGGATCTCGCTTTCAATAATGCAACATTCATTTACATCATCTTCGAAGATACCAGTTGGTTGTTCTTTAGAGACAGTATTGAAATAGCAGAAAGGGCCTTAGAAAAATATTCAAATTTTGTTGCACCTGATATGGATATATCGCTGCACTGCCAAATTCCTTGTGTTTCCGTTATATTTCGCTTGTATTGCTAATAAATCAATTATTTAATGGACCAATCAAGCAAACATGTTTGCATTAATAAGTACACGGAATATATTCAATAAATACGAAATTTTCTAATATTTTTTTCTTGTAAATGAATTTTTTTTCTTAAATAATTTCTTGTACGAATAATGATGACAATAGTGATAGCGATATTACACGAAACTAATAAGCAAGCAATTGTGATTGAAGAAAAGTTTTGCTGTAATATCTAGAGTTACAATAATTTGACAGGGCTGATTACGGACAGATTTTTTTTAATTTTAGGTTTTCAGAAATATAATTCTCATTGTTTTTAATTGAATCTGACCTAGAAAATGAGATTCTATTATCATGATACTGTGAGAACGATTATTTTGGTAAAAAGCTTTTAAAAATTACAGTGTGCTTCCAAATTTGTATAATCAGCTTTTACAGTCATCCTAATCGATACGAAATCTGAAAAACCTGATAATTTTTTAAAAACCGAAATCTGATAATTTTAGTTTCAGATTACATAAAAATGAGAAAGGATATCTAAAAATATAGACCAGAATAAATGAAACTTACATTTGGAATTTCAATTAAAAGAATAAATATTCTATGAAAATTTTATAGATCAAATTCTTATTTAATATGCAATAAAATAAAAATAACAGAAAAAATATGGCTTTTTTTAAAAGAATTTTTAACTTTGTTTTCCTCTAAGTAGATGGCTTCCAAACGATGTAAATATTTTTTGATGTATTTTATCTTAAGAACATAAAATTTCTGTTTTTTTTATATCAAATTCAGCAAGCCATGATATATTCCTGCAAAAATATTTTACTTACAATTGTCATTTCAAATCAGATTAAAATGAAAATAATAATAAAATTATTGTCGTTGTTCAAAGGAAAGAATAATATAAGGAAAGCAATCATGGCATGTGCATATTTTCAAAGCGGTTATTATTATTATTATTACATAAATCTCCAATTAGCTTTCTTGTAATTTATTTTCTTTCACATTCATTGCCAAAACTATTATGTACTTCAACAGGTAAGCTCTTTCGCGGATTATGCATTAGGGAACAACCTGTAACAAACTACTTTGCACCAAAAGCAAAGAGCTTCGTCTCTTCCAGTCAAAAAGGCTTCTGCAAACATGTTCACTTGGATTTCCCAAGACTTTCCAAACCATAAAAGTTGCAAAAAGAAAGAAAGAAAGACTCGCCATAACTGTCACTGTTAGAAATTCCTCGAAAAACATCGGTTTTGCTCAGTCCCTCAGACAAGACAACAGAAGGGGATGCATCTCAGAAAAGGAAACGGTGCCAATTCCGTCATCCGCAAAGAGCCTCCCGCCGCATCTAAAAATATTCTTCAAGTTGTTTCTCCACCACTCAGACATTCATTCTGGAAAAGAAATAAGTCAACTTTTGAAATTCTTGAGAGATGAACATTTTGTTTGAACGTTTCAATCAATTTGATTATATTTCACACCGTTTGTGGTGGGAAAAAGGTAAATATCTAATGCAAGAGGTGATTTTGAGTCTTGTAGTGTTAATTAATATTTTAATTGGCCAATAGTGGTAAGATCCCTCAAAAAAAACCTTGGAAAACACATGTTGCGTCTGAGTAACAGTGCCAAAATAAATACTCAACCTCCTAGGTTGAAGAAGGGGTGGTCTTGTTAATGAAATAAATCAATAACCAAAACTTTTTAGATTATTAGTGAGAATTAAAATTCTGGTAAATATCTTAATTGTAGCATTTTCATAAAATATCAGCATATTTTTAAGCTAGAAATAATTTTGAGATAATTAAATGGCATTCTCGTTTTCTTGTTGTAGCATTTTTTAAAATATCAGCATATTCTTGAGCCGGAAATAATTTGAGATAGTTAAAAGGCATTTTTGTTATCTTGGGGAAAATTTTATTGATGAAATACTTTTGAATTTCTTTTGTAACTACTTAAAAATTGTATGTAATTTCTTTATTCAAAATCGATGTTGGATGAAATAATGGCCAATATAGATGAACACACACACACGAATAATAACGAATTAATGAAGTGAATTATAAATTAAATGTTGTTGTTGTTTCTGATCCCAGTTGGTATAGCTACACTATACCACCTCCATGAAACCAAAGATCTCTAAAAAGTCCAAAAACAATAGCGGATCCCTTAAAATCTCAAAAATAATAAAACTTAAACATTTAAGATTATGATTTGGGGAGGCTTTATCTGCTTTGTACCAAGGACATTCAGCAAAGATCTTACGTCCGTGTTGGAAGGTGAGGGATTTGATGCGTTCACTCTAAAAACGATAGGGCAGACGGTGACACCAACCGGGACTCTTACCAAAGTACCAAGGGTGAGCAGGTGGGGCTCTGCAAAGTGCACTCGACTCCATCTTTTTGATAAAGGAGATTTCAAAATAAGTTAGTTTACATCACCATGAAATATGTCAGCTGAATAAATTAAATAATGAATTGTTACTATGCATCTGTACCTTAGCCAAGACACAGAATCTTCTCCAACTGAGAATCTTTTTTTAACTCACTAATTTTTTAACAATCCATCAAGATGGACACTTCTTTAATTAATTATGTAACGTAATTGATTGTTTTAACCTCTTCTCTTTAGCCAAGAGTACAAATATAAAATCTTCCAATCAGAAGTGTTTCTTCAATTCTGTTTCCAATGTTCATCAGATTCTTAGAAGAATTTTCGTTTCTAACAAACAGTCAAGATGGACACTTAATTAAATGGACGTACAGAACAAAGATTACATTTTTTTGTTGTCAATCAAAAGTATTAGAGCTTGTTTCATCTCGCCTCTTTGCTTTCAACAATCAATCATATGAGCAACATTTTAGTAAACTAATGTGGACGCTTAAAGCTTATAACCTATTGGAGCTCCTCTTTCCCTTATTCTTTATTTCCAACAATCAATTAATCTTGTCACTTCTTGAATACTTCATGCGGACCTGCTTCTTAGCCAAGAGTTTAAATATAGAATCTTTTCCCAACTGAGACTCTTTTTCAGTTTGCAACTTTGTTTCCAGCAATCAATCAAGATGAGCAACCTTTTAATAAGCTAATGTGAACGCAACTTAAAATCTTTTAACATATTAGAATCTTTCTTTCAATTTACTCTTTATTTCTAGCAATCAATCAAGCTGGCCACTCCTTTAATGATTAGTACAGAATTGCTATGTAGCCAAGAGTACAGATATAGAATCTTCCCCAATGGTGCTGCTTTATTTCCTTCTTTGTTTCTAATAATCAATCAAATTTTTAAAAGATTTATTGTTTCCGACTATGAATTTTGAATTAATTATCGAACAGCAAATATGAACAACTCTTTAATGATCTTTAATGTGTGCGTAACTGATTTTGCAATCTCTCCTCCTTTGTCAAGAGCACAAATTTAGAATTCTCCCCATTAGAATCTCACCCATCGACTCACTTCTTTGTTTCCAGCAATCAAAACAGCTGACTCTTTCTTTTAGAGCAATCATCGCGTATCTGGAGCAGGTTACCTTTGTCCTACCTCGGCACGTGTTCGGTCGTCCCCGTCTGCATTCTTTCAGACATCTCGTTATTCGGAGGAATTCGAAAACAATCTCATCAACTGTCTTTCGTTACGTGACGATCCCTACCTATCCTCCTGCCATTTCTCCGGAACAAAGGCACTTCTTGAGGAGGGAGAGTTCCAAAATAAACTCGTCCTCTGCCTCCTTGTCGTTGCACCTGTTTCCCAGGAACGTTGACCCAGATGAGTGCAAGAAGAAAGTTTTGGTGGCGGAGCGTCATAGTTTTTAGCCTCATCGTTTGCAACAACTGGGATGTCCTCACGGAGTGTCACTCGCGCTGAAAAGGGGTGCGAAGCTATTTTAAATGCAAAAAAAAAAAAAAAAAGTAGGGGTGGTTACGCTCCCAATGCTTTTCGGGTTGAGGTGCTCCTTTGCTGGGAAAAGGTAGCTATTACATGGCAAGGTTTGTTTGTCAGATGGCAACAATTAGAACCGGAACTATAAAGGGGTGCCATGAGTAGGACCGAAGTGGTAGTGTAGACATGACATGTTACCTAGATTCTGTAGCCAAATTTTAATGCTTTTCCAAGATAGTAGATTAATATTTTAGCCATGACAATTTAATAAAAGAGAAAAATTTACATTTTTTTAAACACTGTAACAAAATTAATTGTTATACTGATCTATCATTTTTTTCATTTTAATAACAACTCAAGCCAACAGATATCAGGCTGTGCTTCTTATAAAGAGAAAGTAAAGTTGCTGTATTTGGACTACTAAAGCATTTCTTAATGATAATGAATTGAATATCATTTTAGTAAAAGAAGTAATAGACAATTTTATAGTTTATTTATCTTTAAACTAATTTAATATTATCAAAACGTACTTTATAAAGTAGTGCAAAATCTACGTATTAAAATTATATGATCAATCCAGTCCGGATCCTCAAATCAGACTTTCAATTCATTTTAAACCCAGTTAGCAAAAATATTTACTATCTCTCAAAGCAAAAATATTCTTTGACTTTCATTCACATCGATTTCATAATGCATGAACACAAGTATGACATTCTATGCATTTTACTGTATATTATTAGGTAGATTCCTATAGGAAGACTATCTGTTGCAATGGTTCTCGTGACAAGATTTCGGGAAAATTTCTTCAGTTTTTTACCAATCATAGTCTCTAGAACCCCAAACCATCCTTCGTTCAAAAGTTTATATATGCGTATAACGCTTTGCCCATGTTATCTTGCCAACAAGATAACTAGAGTAATTTTGTTTGGATTTTAACCGGCTTGGAATATGTTGTTAGAAATGTAAAAATCTCGGACGAGTTCGTAAATGGCCCTTCTAGCTCAAAGGAGGTGGAAGTGGTGTGTGTGTGTGAGGGGGGGGTGAAATTTTCATTTCGCTATAACTTTCTTAATATTGAAGATGGAAAAATAAATTCAATTAGCCAAATTAGCGCCTCATTAAGACGAGCAACTTTTGTATGCAAATTTTTCCGGTAACTGCAATATCTTAGAAGTTAGAAGCTGAAAAGTGATTTTCAAACCGTAATTTTAACTGTTTTTAACGTCAGCCATTTATGTTTCCAGATAATAACTCAGATGTAAAGGAATCTATCTTTTCCTGCCAGTTTGCCGAGAGGAATTTTTTTTCCCTTTATTTACCTCAGATATGAAGCAAAGTCAAGATGCCTTCATTTTGCTCCTTTTGAACAAATATTTAATATTTTTACTACATTTATTATGTATTCTTTAAATTTGACTTTATCCAAATTTAATTTATAATTACCAGTTATTAATGCTTTCTTGGCTATTCTTCTAGTTCAAGAGAATAATCCTTTTGATTTAATTTGCACAATTCATACAACTGTTTGTGCTTCGATGTGATTAGCTTTTCTATTATAGCAAAAAGAAATTTATCTTATCTTTTAAGCATTTTAAATAAAAGTAATTGTAGTAAATTGCAGCCAAATAAGTTTCCTCTCTGACGTTATAATAAAATATCTTGCTATTTTCTTTTGATCGGCGTAAAAACTATTATTGGTATTGGTATTTTTAAATAATTACCTTCTTTTAGAATTACATCGGTTCGTTTATTCTTTCAACTTAACAGCATATATTACAAACACTGCCAGCTTCCAAAAGGTTTACAACTGATCATCAGCTATTATACAAAAAATAATCGAAATATTAATAAAACATGCTTATCAAAGAAAAGATCGTTTGCTTCTACTTTTTAATAATATTTTAACTAAATAAAAATAGTAGCAATTATAAAATATCTGAAAAGGAATCGTCTGCTAAATGTCTATTAACAGATTTAGATTATGATATTTACCGAACACCTTCTGTTAAAATTTTTATTTGGTATTTTTAGATAATAATATTGTTAAAATATTTAATCTAAATGCAAATACTTGGTCACTAACTGCAACCATATATATATCTTTTTCCGAATCTTTCGAAGATTGCAATACTTCCTCTATATTTTATATGCGAGAAAGTAAAAATTAATTCTATAAATCACATCAACATCGTTGCAGGGAAAAGTGCCTATTTTTGGTCCAAGTATTTAATAGAATCAAGTTAAAATAAAAATCCAAAGGTACACTTTAAATCTGGGTCAGAATATCAGTTAGTTTACCTAGGAGCTCCACAACTATAAAGGATGCCAAAAATTCAAAAAAAAAAAATCTGGGCAGAATTACTTTTATTAATAAAACGTGCATTTAAAAATCTTTCTAAAATTTCCTTTTATTCTCATTATCCTTTAACTTATGGGTGTATTGTTTTGGAATGTTTATTTTTATTCGCTCATATTATTTAACTTTGTGCTTTTATTTGATTTGCAACAGTTTTTTACTCTAACTAATTCAAATTTTATTCCATTCGAATATTGT
This sequence comes from Argiope aurantia, assembly GCA_026543865.1. NCBI lineage: Eukaryota > Metazoa > Arthropoda > Arachnida > Araneae > Araneidae > Argiope > Argiope aurantia. The sequence continues at coordinate 109,082 of JAPMOR010004700.1, forward strand.
TTTAATTTCAGAACAATATTCTTTTAAAACAACTTTTATTATATTTATTTTTTCAGAACAATAGATTTTACAGTTTTAAATTCCCAAGCAGATCAGTGTAGTTCAGTTTGTTTTGCAGTTTTTTGGCCACTCTCAATACCCAACAACTCTGCCAAACTTTGCATTAAAGAATTTAGACGTGTTAAAAAAAGTTATGTAATTGTTTTGTTCGAAATTACTAAAAATTCAATTAAATGTTTTATGCAAGAGATACTGAAATCACCCGTCTTAAAATTGATCCATTTAATACACAGGTATTGATACTTATTATTTAAAAATTCCTTATGCAGAGATAAACTTAAAGTCAATGATAAAAGAAAAAAATTTAAATGAAATTTACGATCGCAAATTTCAAGTTATCATGTGACAACATTGTTATTTTTAAGTCATTATTTGTCTCAATTAATTTAAGTCATTAATCAGTTTAAACCGGTTTAAAACAATCACGAGACTTCTCTATCGGTCTCTCTCTCTCACTCTCTCTCTCTCTCTCTCTCTCTCTCTATATATATATATATATATATATATATATAATGATAATTTTTTAAACTTTCATTTTCAATTTTTCTAGCCGACCGATTTTGAGATGAATGCCATAGTTCTATGAGCCTTTTAAAAACGCATCTGCTTTGAAAGAAGCATACATAATAACAATTCAATACTGTTAAAAGCTGGTACAAAAATATATGCGATTAAAAGATGATGATGAAAATTGCCATTTATGCTTTATTCATTGTTTACGCGATTTCGAGCTTCAAAACCCCCTAACCAAAACAACATCCTGTTCTCACATGATAATAAATGGCTTTGAAAGATATAAAAGTACAGGAGTGGTTTTAGAAAATAGATATAGTCTCCTAAAGAACTTGATCTAGTCATGGGTATTTCACAGAAATATGATGGCGAATGATTGAAAAAACCATGATCACAATTCATTGCATATATTTTGTCATTTTCCTAATTCATAGATAATATGAAATGGCATCATATGTACAAAGAGTTATCCTTTTTACTTTCTCGTATATGAAGTAGAGAGAAAATATTGAAATCGTCAAAAAATTCTAATTCGAGATTTTGACGAATCTCCACGTTTTAAATCTTCCCGAGTCCTAGAAAAATGGTTGTCGCTCTGTCTGTGATAAAGATATCTCAAAATTCCTTTGAGAGATAGACGGATGAAATTTGGTATAGGTCTATATACCAAATTTGCAGATTTATTTCAAACTTTGGGCAAAATCCGTTCAGAGGAAGTCTGTCTGTCCTGCTGTTCGAATATAAGTTAATGCGATAAATACAAACCAAAAAGAATAAGATGGCTGAAATTCGGTTCACAAATTTAGCATCTATAGTGTAGTCGTTAATCACATTTTGAGCCAAATCGAAAGAGGGGTTGATCACTTGTCGGTCTGTACTTTCAGTAACATGTAAACTTGATAATTCAAAAATATAAAGACTTACATATATGAAACTTGGTCTGAGATTTCGTGACTACAAGTGTAGTTTTGCATCAAATGTTTGTTTCAATCAGTTGTGTAAAACATAAATTTCCGGATGCTATTCACCCCATGGCAAAATGTTAATCGCCAAAAAACACGCCAAGTTTCACACGACAGATTAATAAAAAATACTAAATTCACGGCAAGAATTAACACTTCGTAACTATTTTACGCCAATACCATAGAAGATGTTCTGTAGTATACCATTTTTAGTACAGAGTTTGAAAAAAAAGTTCGGGAGACCAATTCCACTGGTTTTTATTTCATTAGAAGATGTGCCATATGAATGGGTTATTATCCTATTAAGAGTATCACAAATTTGATTGCCACAGATTAACTAACGAAAGTTGTAACAGAAAATTTCATGCACATTCGCAAAGTGTTTAAGAAATTAAAAAAAAATTACCATTTGCAACAAGCTTTAAATTTTAGCATAGAATAACATTAGAAGTTTTGTTTCCTTGCAATGGGATCACCTGCATATCCATATCCATTATCAAAACTGATAGCTAAAATCGATCTAAAACAAATACTGCCCCAATAAAAGGAAAAAATGCAGTGTTAAAAGAAAATATCCACAATACCCTTCAATTTGATCTGTGAAAGGAGAATATAAGGATAAGTATAAATAATAAAATTTACCATTTATAAATATAAAAAAAGAATCGGTCTCAGTTGCTAGAAGCTAAACCAGAAATCAAGATTTCGCATCCGATAATGATACAAACCAAATAAAGTTGGGAGCCGCCCTTTACTCTGTATAGCATTACAGACATCGGTAGTATATTAGTTTATATATACTAATTATTCAAAAAAAGGTTTCGTCGTAGTTTACATCATAATGTATAAGCAATTTTAAGTATTGAGTTAAAAAGATGGAAATCTAATAGTTTATTGTACGAAAGTGGTTGCTCTATTACTTTAAGAAATTTTAATTAGTATTTCATGTCAAAATGGTGACGTACCATAAAGACCATTGCTTTATATTCTACTCAAAAAGCACTTTTTCATTCATATTTTAAGATCTGACGGGAAAATCTGCTCTAATTCAAATCATAGGAATAGTAAGTTATGTAGGTAAGAAGTTTCGAATGTTTATTTTCATTTCTTTCCAACTTGAAACTTTTCAAATGGTTTGAATGAATTTTCTGTAGAAGAGATTAGAAGTTATCAATAATCTTCAGCATTTAGATCCTTTGTTGATGTTGATCGATCGGGATTTATCCTTCGCTGAGTTTCTGCCTTTTATTTTCTAGGTCTAGGATAGATATTCAGAAAATTTGATTACTTTATAGCTAATATGAAAAGAATTACAGGTTAAACACTAGATGGTTGAGAATTTTTATATCCTAGTGGAATTTATGGTAAGAAGTTATAAATCAATTTAATCTACATGAATACTTCAAATAAACTCCGAAATCTAATTTAGTGGTGGAATAAAGATCATTATGATCATTACAGTGGAAGCAAGAGGACGTATGCTTTTCGGGTCCTCTTGCTTAATTTCTTTAATGATCACATTTCACACAAAACACATCACAGAACAGCATCTCATCTCATTATAATTACAATCGCAATGCACTATGGGATGCGTACCTAATCAGGTATCGCCATCTATTATACAAAAGAGAAGATAGAGCAATGCAACTGCTACCATATAAAAATTCATCGTGTCTCTCTCGTGACGTTAAAAACATATAATTACTGTTAAATGAGATGCACAATAACTTTTATCATGTGATTATAAAGTTCCAAGATTTGCCATCAGGGCCTTGAACTTGAAGATTAGGAAGACAGCATGAGATAAAAGAACATCCTTGAAGCATAAATATTAAAACTAACATTTTTTTTTTTGTTATTATTCTAACAAGTGGAATTTTTTTTTCTTTAAGGGAGTATTTAATTATACTGTAGCAACTTTCTGAAATTTATATACTTCACTCACTGGACAAGAATGGGTAATAGATCCTGATCCAGTCTTTGACAGAGCCCAAATTGGTTGTTTTTAACCAATATTTCAGAGACAGAGAGACAACCCTCCAGCATCGTTCTTCCTCTGTCGACGTCCTTTTTTAAAAAAGAAAAGTCCCTGTTTTCTTGACCTTAGCGCTGCATTTTCCGTATCTCCAGAGAAATAATTAGATTCAACCTTGGGGTTTTCTGCCGTTGCTGACGCCGTGTGTTGTTGCTGCCATGCCAACAATCCAAATCCCCCGAGAGCCTGTGCTTAAAGGGTTCAGATTGGGATTGTGCATCTTTTGGTGAGGATGTTGTTATTTTGAATATAAATATGGTACACATCTGGTAAAACCGCACTTATCTGTGGCGAAAAAAGGTCTTTGGACCTTTATGCTTCCGCCATATTTTTTTCCGAAGTGTCACAGATTTTTTTCCTTCCTTTTTTTAATAAAGACAAAGAAAAAAATTGTCGTCACACATTTTTTTTTAATAAAGGCAACGAAGTAGAATTGTCAGACAATTTGTTCTTTTTGATATAAAGTCAAAGAAAACGTATTGTCACTATTTGTTTTTTCTTCTTTTTAATGAAGGCAAGGAAAAAGAATTGTTACAGTTCAAAAAATAATAAATTGGACTACTTATTCCTTCTATGGAATATAATTTATCAAGTTTTTAATTAATAACGTAAAAGGGGGGAAAAAAGAGAGATTTCAGGAGATATTTTTAAAATGAGATCGTACTATAAATTTACTTTTTGTGAGTCGACTTTTTTATTTTCTAACTAGCCGCCTTTGGCAACCAGCTGGTTTGCCAATCTTAATGCTCGTTAAAATTTTAATAATTAAATATTTTATGTAATTCCTACTTTAATAGCTTCTTCATCAAAATATTTTTTAAATTCAAATTTTGATAGTCATATGAATTCGCTCATAATGTTATAAAGGCCTTCAGTCATAACGTAATCTGTATCTCTCTAATTTTCTGTTAGCTTCCGTAGAATTTATGCTTTAAATTAAAATGGAAATGATTAATCTGCAATTAATATAATAATTTTTTTTACTGAAACAGCATTTTTTTTTATTATATGATTACTAAAAACAGAGTCACTGAGCATTTAAACCATATGAGCACTAAAGAATATCTTTCTTAATTTATGTAATATCTCAAGAATTTGTTAACAAAATTTTCTCAGATTCATCATAAGCAGATGCATTAATTAACAATGTTTAATTTTAAATGCATCAAACACTAAGAAAATAAACAGAATCATTTAAAATAATCTGTCGAAAACAGGTTTAAAAAATGTACTTAAAATTATAAGCATATACAAACAGTATGTATAACTAACATAAATACAATTTAATTACAAAAGCATGCAACTAACCTAAAAATAATTTAGATGAGGTTCGCATCCGTTGAAAATAGATCTCAACAATCAGAACACAATGCGCATGCGTGAATTTTCAACGCCAGTTACGGTAATGTAAATGCGTGAATTTGTCTACACCGTTGGGGTAACGCTATGTAGATTAGAAATTTTTTATTTCCTTTATTCTGTTTTATTTTAATTCTAAAGTACTTAAGAATAAATCTGAATTAACAATGTTTAAACCATATGAGCATTTAAATCATATGAGAACTAAAGAATATCTTTCTTAATTTATGTAATATCTCAAGAATTTGTTAACAAAATTTTCTCAGATTCATCGTGAGCAGATGCATTAATTAACAAAGTTTAATTTTAAATGCTTCAAAAATTAAGAAAATGAACAGAATCGTTTGAAATAATCAGTCGGAAAATGTTAAGCCTAACCTCATTAGCGTGTGTGTGTGTGGAGGAGGGGACTGAAGCCTTACTCATTTGGCGGTGGGGAAAATGAAGATTGTTTTGGCGGGAAAGTTAGTTTTTAATTAATAATTAAAATTCTAATTAAAAATTCGAAAAAGGGGACTCCAGGTGCACATTCACGACCTCCAAGGTATACATGTCCCAAATTTAGTAGCTGTAGGTCAAAGAGTCTGGCCTGTAGAGCGCCAACACACACACTGAGCTTTATTATAAGTATAGATATAGAGAAAATATAGTATAATGAAGGAGTATATATATATATATATATATATATATATATATTATATATATATATATATATTGTTACGAAATTTCTTTACCGGGATTCATTTGGATAGTGGAAGTGATATGGTGTGTAGAACGCTCAATAATCAGACGGCAATGGAAAAAGAAATAACGACGTTTATTTACACGAAGACACACAGGACAGCACAAAGCGACAACTATATACAGCACAGAAGACGATTATCTTCACCCGAGACGTGTAGCATACAACAGCATACAACCAGAATCTACTGCAGACAGTAGCGCACAGCTCAGTTCAGCACTAGCTTGACTCGGTCGCTGCTCACCGTCGCTTACGACTCCTCCGCTCCGTCTTCGGACTTCTCCGACTCTCGAACTCCTACTGCCTTCTACCTTCGAACTCGGACTACTGGCTTCGTCGTCTCTTTGGCAGCGGCGGTCGCTTCCTTTTATAGGTCTCAGGAGGCGGGGCTAGAAGCCTCTCAACCAATCAGGAACGTTCGAGGCGTATCTCGGTTCCTACTGGACTGATCGGGAAAATTCTCGAAGTTTCGGGTATTATCTATTTTGGCGCCAAAGTCTCCAAGTCGCCAAATGGTCGCCAAGTTTGTCGCCAAGCTCTGGGACCTCCGACGCGCTAGTCCCATTCAGATGACTGTAAAACGTTCTTTCTATTGATGGAATAAACTATGCTGGGAAGCCGAATTGCAGGTTTGTAACAATATATATAGTATAATGGATTATAGTATGGAGAAAATATAGTAATCGTCAAAAAATTCGAAGGAAAATTTGACGTATTGCCACTTTTCAGACCTCCCTGAGTTCGAAAAACACACTTTTGGAACACACTGACGGTGACAAAGATAACTCAAAACAATTTTGAGCTAGATTAATGAAAATTGATATACAGTCTTTATACCAAATTTGTAGATTTCCGTCAAATTTTGAGAAAAATCTGTTTATAAGAAGTCTATCTGTCCGATTGTTCGAATATAAGTTCACACGATAACTACAAAACGAAGAGATCAATCTAGATAACATTCAATACACAGATTCAACATCTATAGTATTGATGCCAATTAAATTCTATTGTCCAAAATAATGATTTTTTTAAAGATAACTTCGGAACGAAGAAAAACAATGCATATGAATTGAGCCGGATTGTAAAGTTTACAAAGGAAGCAATTGCCTATTGAGGGACGAGAGGCTTCGCTTATATTTTACGTTAGTTGAATCAATTATCTTTTAAATTTTAGAAAAATTTTCTAAAAGTATTCAGAATTAATTATTTTTTGAAAATTTTAAATAATATTGTTTTATAATTCTAAAAAAATTATTTCATGATTTATGGAAAGTTCGATTCTATAATTGAATAATAAGTGTTAAAAATAGTTGGAATTCCTTTATTAGCATTTAAAATTGAGTTTCGAATTTTTTAACCCGAAATTCTGAAACCTATTCTCATGAAAATGTCTCTATTAAAAATTCTTTATTTCAATTTCAAAATATTCCCAAGGTTGGATTTAGATTTCATGGGGCCTTAATCTATTTCAGATATGAGGCCTTTTATATGTCCATTTGTTATATATATATATATATATATATATATATATATATATAAAGCTATTCTGAATCAAACGCTTCGCTTAGCTAGTTACTGAGCTGCAAAATATTTTTAGAAATGTTTTGTAGATAATTCGCCACATCACCAAAGAGGACATTCAGTTAGAAGAAAGAAGATATAAAAGAAATCAAGAAATAGGCTTCAAACAAAAAGTTCAATCAAACATAAAAGTACGCTTACCATTGTCAGATAATTAATCGTGACGACTTATTATCTGACAACTTAATAAGTCTTAAGATTAAAGTACGTTTTCTAGCCAAGCACGTCAAAATCGTGCCAATCGTCCAGAAACTCTCTAAAAGTCTGCAATCTTGGGTATATACCAGAAATACTAACAAACGACTTTTAAAGTTGCAATCGAAAATTGTCACGATTGTATTTGGTGTGAAATCGCCGAAAAATTGTTCAGTTTTGGCGCCCGTATATCAATCTTAAGTCCAGTCGTAATCACTATGACTTGTCATCGGAAATTAATACTCATATCTTTCGAAACAATTATCTTATAAAAAGTTCTTTTTGTTTTATCTTAAGACTAAAAAAAATTACATTTTTAATAACATAAATTTCATTTTCATACAATTTTTCATTTAACTTTAATAATATTTTTAATTCAATGGGATACACTCTCAGAAACAATGTTTTTACAGGATTCAAATTCACCATCAAAACATTTAAGCACGTGCTTTTGCCAATCATACAATCCGAAGTGGAATTTTCATTTCCGATACTTTTTTTGGGTAATATATACGCTTTGTAAACTGCAGTGAACTGTTTTAATTTATTTCACGTGTTATAGTCGTATTAAATAACTAGGGGAAATGTTTTTTTTTTAAATGCATCCCATATTACTAATTTAACAGCCTAATAAGTTAACAATCTGGGCGAACAAACTGGTCACCATTCAGTATGTATATTTTTCACTCATATAATTTTCTGGAGTCCTCAAGAAAGTGGAGTCCTAAGCAGTAGTAAATTATATGCAAATCTGAAGCAAAATATTTGTTGCTTATAAGTGTTTGTATAGATATTTAACACAAATCAATAAAAAAAATACGAGAGGGGGAAATGGATGACCTTGACATTTGGATTGCTATAGTCCCTAGAGGATTTTATTCAGCTTGCATATACAGTAGACGAATATCAATTTCAATTGCAGTGCTTTTAGAAAAGTTTGAAAGGAGAGAGGAAACTATCCACCCTTTTGAGTAAAAGAAAACCCTCTCAGGAAATTCCAAGAAACTGTCCAGTTCTGACACCGACGTGTTAGCGACTCTCCCCTCAGCACTCAGATAAGATATATTCGACTTTTAGAGACCGACAAACAATCCGATGGCCATCCGATTCCCGACTGACAAATCGTCTCACAACCCTGGCGCGTTCGGAAGACCCGCAAAAAGGGGTCAGGCGATCGCTATCTGCGCATTTTTCGTCGCACCCTCCGATAAGCCCGGGTGCGAAGAGGAGATGTTCCGAGGGCACACTTCCAGTTTTCAGCATGCACTTCGACACTTTTGTCGTCGCTTTTATGTCACCGTCTTCCAAATAGAACTGGTTTCTGTTTCTCGGTGATAAGAGGGTTGAAGATGATTGGCGAGGAACGAGAGATGACAAGATGTTCTGAAAGAGGTGGTGTGGACTTGATTTAAAAAAAAAAAAGAATTCACTATGCCGGCAGATACATAGAAATTTGGCAGTCCAATAGAATTTTATTGGAAGATGTTTTATATAGCATTGATTGTGGCAAAAGAATTCAGCGGGAGTGGTTTTCCCGAAACTTTCTCGCATATTCTCTTATAAAAGAGTTTCCCTTCTCTACTCCGTATAAAAATTGGGGACCATGGGTAAGGTTGTGAACACTAAGAATCTTGCACATAAAAGTTTCGTGCTTCGTTGTAGAATAATAATGATGATGATAAGCAAATATGCATTTTAGATGTCTTTTTTACACCAATTGCAACTAAAATTTGACACAGAATTATAATTTTAGTAACAAGATCACGCATTTAATTGAGTTATTTGTGTTTTTGAGTTATTTTTAAATGCAATGCAAAAGTACTGTCCAAAGGAGGCCAATCCTCTGACGAATTTAATTCAAAAGTTTGTAAGAATCTACATTTTAAATGCTAAAATTGTGTATGAAATTTCATTTATGCAAGCCATTCTGTTTTTGAGTTATAGTGTTTACATGTATGCGAAAACGCAACCTAATAAAGGGTCAGCCACTTCATTGGTTTAGTTCAATATTTCAGACGTATCTACATTTTAAATACTAAAGCTATGTACTAAATTTCAACTGTCTAGCTTTTTATTTTTTTATATTTATCGTATTCACTTGTATTCGGACAATCAGACAAACAGTCTTTCTAAGAATGGATATTTCAAATCTGAGTGAAATATACAAATTTCGTGTATTATTAAATCGCTAATTTCATGTATTAATAACATTTCGTGTATTAATGTACAAATTTCGTGTATTAATAACAATAATATGAGTACTTAAGCAATGATCGAGTAAGAATCTGCCAATTTAAAAAGAAAAGCTGATCTCTAAGTTGTTACATTGGCGGAGCGAAGTGAAAAATTAAGTCAATATTTAGGTGTTGGAGATATGAGCTAAGACTGTTTTCATTGTGGGGCTTTCAGTTTTGAATCGGAACTAGGCCGATCGGAAAATGTATGTTGCCATCATGGAAATTATGCTTCCAATGATGAACGAATGGTCAGTGGAACTGACGAATATCGGGTACAGTATCGGTCATCAGAGTTGGTGAGTAAAAGCAAGACCCCCCCCCCCCCCTCTAATCATTCAAGATCATATTTTCATGTCTAGTATTTAAATTTGATGCAGTTATTGCGCAAATTTAAGGAAAATATAACTTGTCAATTACAATATTTCATACTTTCCGACAACGACTTTCTATTTTAGATTTAGAATTATTCCAGGTTTATGCATGAAGAATTTTTGTAATTATTTCATTAGTAAATAATTTTCTGAACGCTATTAAGAGACGTAAGCAGGGTTTCAATTACAATTATTTCATTTTCACTTCAAACAACGTGTATGGATTAAGTTATACTATCCTTTGCACTATTATTTTACATTCCTATGAAGTAAAGAATATGAATGGTTGCGAAATAATAAGCATAATTATTTTCTTCGCACCATATGGAATGCAAATAAAATTATGTTAATTGATCGTAGGAACCATCCGTTGATTTTTCAGATTCTATTTTCTGGTTGTTCAGAAACGATTCATTGAGAAACCTAATTAAACCAGCTGGTGAGGTTTCCCCAAAACTTTCTCGCATACTCTCTAATGAATTTATCATGCCAGAGAACGCCTTACATGGCACTGGCTTACAATAGTTACAAAATATATTTTGGTGTGAATATAGTAATTTTATTGAATCTATCGTTAGCGAGTTATTTGGCGATTAATCCCCCGCATGCGTTAATAATATCCAAATACTGAATCTGCGTTTGAGACCCGTTTTCCCCAACTAATAGAAATAAAAATGTGATACAAAATTACACTTGTATCATAAAATCCCGTACAAAATTTGATATATTTAAGTCAATGCGCTTTTGCATGTTTCTGAGATTACAGACCGACAGACGGTCAACTCCTTCTTGGATTTGGCTGAAAATTTGACAGGTAGATGTTAAATATGTGTACTGAATTTTATCCAACTATCTATTTTCTTTTTGTATTTATCATTTTAACTTATATTCGAACGGGCGGACTTTCCTCTGAAAAGATTTTCTCAAAATTTGATAGAAATCTGCAAGACCGAATACCAAATTTCATCTGTCCAGCTCAAAGCGTTCTTGAATTTCGTTCACAAATTTTTAAAAAGTGTCCGTCTGTCACAGACAGATAGACGCACACTTTTTAAAAATTTGTTTTTTGAACTCAGGGAAGTCTGAAACGTGGAGATTCCTCGACATTTTGAGTTCGAATTTTTTGACTACTACGGATACGAGGAAATGAAAGATCATTCTCTTAAAAGTTAGGATTTGATTATTATTTCGAAAACAACTCGTTGAATAATCTAGACTGAAAAATCATCTGTAAAAATTTGATTTGAAGGTAGTTTCGAAATGATTATTTTTCTGATATTTTTATAGTCTACAAGTGAATCAGCGGCATGGCGACGACGTCCTAAGCTTGTTCAACAGTGACTTATCCTCTGGAGTCAATCATGAACGGTTTAATTTTCTTAAGAAGCGTCTTTTTCTTTTTTTCCAGTTCTGTTGTAGGAGGACAGCCGGTGCGAGCTACGGGGCCCCTCCTCCTCTCAGACGACGAATGACGAGTAGGTCCACCAGGTGTCTCGGTGTACGAAAATACTACGCAGGAAGCGAGGGTAGGGCCACAGCGGAAATAGCCTCACAGGGCCCCGCAAAGACAGGGGCCTATCCATCCCTCCCCCATCCATCGTCAGACGACTTATTTTAGAAAAATTTCACTTTTGGTATCAAAGGGAGAGACTGTCTCCACAAGGATCTTTCTCGGTGAACAGCTTCACCTTGAAGAATGGCATTTTGTGTTCGTTGTAAAAAAGGAATAAGACCCTAAAACAGACGATGGTAGAGAACGTGGCAGAAACTTGAGGATCTCCAACGGATACCTTTACGATCAAGAAACACTGATTTTCATTTTTCTTTTTTCTTTTTCGTTCTTGCCAGTGATACTCATCCCCCCCCCCCCACTCTTGTTGCCCGCCTTTCTGTTTTTAGAAAGGAAAAGAATTTGGAAAAACTGAAATAATTAATTGAGACAGTTACGGGCGCTCTTGACATCGGCGGAATGACTTTTAAATCTTGTGGGGTTGCATATAATTGGATGAGACCGTGAAACAGACCCATTAAATTAGTTGGGGGTTAAAGATAATGTCACCGGTGGCACTAAGAATAGATACTGTGAGGAATCTGGAGGAATATTTCAGCTTTTGATGTTAAATCCGAATTAAGAGGGTAATTTTCAGACATCATCAAGAAAGTTTTAACTCGAAAGATAAAAAGATGTGCTTGGAAGATTCAATAGTCAAAATTAGCAGAATCAGTAATAAGAGATTCATTAGTCTACCACACATGATAAATTTGACAGAAATTTACTTTATAAAATTTATATTTTTATTAGACTTTGATAATTAGATTTAAACCAATCTTTTGTTAGACATGAACATTTCTCGGTATCTTAATATACATAAAATTCATTGAGGCTACATATATATGTAATGATATATTTTAAATCTAAATTAAATCCTTATTAGTTTCTTAAAATTTACCTTAATTTAACCCATATGAACTTCATTCTCTAAAATGTTCTCTCGTCTTCTAATCCAGTTTCACTTTTTATTTAATTAGTTTTAACCCGCGCTCTAGAAAACTGATAAATTCAGCGGGTTCTCAAGCTACAAATGAAGGGATAAAATCCTTAACGCTATGTAGCCAGATTTCAACCAAATTTTGGATTTTTTTTCAGGGCATGAAAAAGAATACCATCATCTTTTCAAAGCGCAAGTATTACTTAAGTATTTAATTAATTAGAAATAAATTGCAATTAATTTTGCTGTTTTCTTGCAGTAATATTGGATCAAATTATTTTGCTTAAAATATTTTAATGCCATCTTAAAAATTCAAAATTTTACCTTTTCAGTGATATTAAATTCCTTTCTGTGCAATGTTTTCTTCAATTTTTTTGTTAATTCTTTAAAAATTTAATGTGAATTTAATGTAATTTTGAAATAGAGTAACAATAAGACTGACCTATTTGAACGATGGCTTTTTTTAAAATTTCTGCTTTACATCTTTTGGGATTTTTAAAAAAATTAGTTTATTAGTTTTACTTATTTAATTATGTTTGAAAGAACTGAAAAACCGGCGTCCTGGCATAGGAGTAGCGCGTTTTACACGTGATCTGGGCCCCCTGGGTTCGAGTACCGGTTCGGACATGGTTGTTCTTCATCTGTTCTAGCTGTGAGATGTGTGAATGTGCCTCCCTGTAAAAAGGGGTTGTGCAAGCGAATGTGATGCATGAGTAGCTAAGACGTACTCTTGGCCCTAGTTGATGCTACTAAAAATAAGAGACGCTCCCTTGGCTTAAAATCGCTGACTTCGTCAGCGAGTTTGTCCATGGCAAATGCCATTAGAAACAACAACAACCACTGAAAGAAAGAACTAATATACATGCCATTTTCAAGCAATAACAAGTGACCAAGCCCAAGGACAGTCAATCAAGTGATGTGGTATTGATTATATCAGTACAAAATTAATTCTTATAATAAAAATATTGCACATGAAAGTATTTAAATTCCAAATGCGCCAGGTGTATCATCTTATAATCAATAAGAGTTTTATATTTAATTTACTCTAAGTTTCGGAACAACAGTTGAATATTTACATAAATTGTTTAATGAAGTGGTTTATTGATAAGATTTAAATTTAATATGTTTTAATGTGTGAATTTTATAATTTAATAATGATGTGTTTACGTGTGAATCTAATAACGTTACTGATAATTCTTATAGGCTACTGTATGTTCTATGGCTCTTGTCAACTTAAATTGTACGTATGTCAAAAACTTTTCAGTGATTTTTAAAAACCTTTTAATGATTTGAATTTTATTTCCACACAATATATCCTCTTTAAATTTCCATACATTTTTAAAAATGGTTTTAAGAATACTTTCATATACTTTAATGCTTTTCATTATTTTAGAAATTAGGATTTATATTTACACGCATTGAGACGATATTAAAATGCACTTTTTGTATACACGTTATCGCTATTATATAATGCAGAGCAGAATTTTAAAATACATGAATCAATCTAGAATATATCACGGTACGATTTTTCGGCCTTCAGTTTCGAATCCCTTTTCATTCTTTTTTCATTCATCAGTCATTCCTTGACATCAAAGTTAACAGTCAGAAATATGTGTTTATGTATATTTAATATCATACAAACTCATGTGTGATATTATAAATGATATTTGGTGAGGTGGATTTCAAATTGGTAAGATAGATTATTAATTATATTTGAATCTCCATCAGATATTAGTTTGTGTTGATGCTCTCAATTCGCAACCGAAGTCTACGAGGACCCACCTGAACAGGCATACTTTCACATCGTACGAGTTGACAGATGCTAATTGAAATAAATAGCACAGGTAAAGCTACTAGTGACTGAATCGCAAGAGAATGTAAAGTATATTTCTTAATGACTGAGCAAAGACACACATTCCATGAATTTGAAGAATTACACACACACACACACACACATGGCTCAATATGAAGATAATTGGTAGGTAAAGATAAATTCTAAATATATCCCACTCCACTTTTATCATACATTATCCATTAATGTGATTATGATTAATTCTTTAAATATTCCGAACTTTTGAAGAACTGTCAGTTTAAACTATCTTTGGTGTATAGCTACTTAAATACATTATTCGACCTTTCAAAGGCATTCATTACAAAAAAAAAAAAAAAAAAAAAAACATTATAACTCTAAAAAAATGAAATCACACATTCCAAATATTGTTATTGTTATATATCAGATATCCGGTGGGGGAAAAGAATTTTACAATCCCCTTATTCGGTTATAGATCAAAATGGAATCAGAAAGATGGATGAAACTTGGTTGATTATATTTACATTAAACTTAACATTTATCTATCTAACCCTATTATTTAAATCTTATGTATCTAGCTCTCTTCGTTTCGTAGTTATCTTGTTGACAAATATTCGGTTAGCCTTCCTTTGAAATCACTAAAATTTGATAGAAATCTACGGATTTGGCGAAAAGACCAAATACCGAACTTCATCTAGCTCAAAGTGTTTTTTTAATTATGTTTACCACAAACAGACAGAAAAACATGAGACCACAAATGTGTTTTTCAAAAACAGGGAGATCCAAATTATGGAGATTCAACAAAATTTCGGGTCCGAATTTTATTACGAATATTATACTTTCTCTATTCAACTTATACGAGAGAGTAAAAAACTGCCTAAATTTCGGGAAGATTTGTCTATTAAATTTGCACAATCAAAAAGATAATTCAATTTTTAAAATTTATTTTTGTGCAATTTTTTGCCGATTACAATACTTTCTCTATTTTACACGAGAAAGTAAAAATAACTGTTTTAATTTATCTTCAAATCTTTTTTGTTAGTAACTGTGATGAAAATAAATTTATGTAAACTATTTTATCAATTAAGATGAGTTAAAGATGCAGCGATCTTAACGAATACACAATTATCTCGTTACATAACGCCACAGTCATCCGATTCACCCTATTCCTTCGTTACTAGAACCGCCACTTTCACCGGAGCCATCGAAACCTAAAGAAAAAAGTCATTGCGCAACACACCCAGCCGATGATGCGCATCCTTCCGACCCACGCTCCCCACCGCAACAGCTGCACTCACCCTCTCTCCGTCCGCATCCTCCCTGGGCGGCGGAAGAGCGTCCCTTTCCCCCGCCGGATGAGGGCGCCGACGTCAGTGGCGTCGCGTGGACGTCGCGTGCCGCACCGTCCACCTTCCCCCGCCTGTCAGTGTCGTGTTACTATTCGAGGGATGAGTCTGACCACCGGTGATTTCGCCCACGCCGGTGCACGGGAGAAAGTGAGAGGAGGAGGAGGTCGGGGGAGGGGTGAGTTGTTGATTTGGACTCAAAGGGGAGATTCCTCAATGGAACGTTTGGATAATGGAATGTAAGGACTTTGGTGACGAATATGATCTTTTAAGGGAGGATTTTCTTTGGAGTTCTTTTGAAAATTTATTTTTGCAAACTTTAGTCACGTGCACTGGTGTTTAATTTGCCATTATTTAAATAATTATTTTCTTATTTGAAGTACTAATTGCTAAAAGACAATAATACATAACTATAAGACAATAATACATAATTGCTTTTAAGTAAAGAAATAATTCTGTTTTATCTTTTTAAACGATGTGTTTTATCTCTTGAATTGTTCGTTGAAGCAAATATCAGAGAAGACTGAACAGTAGAAGGAAGTAGATTTCGCAGAATCAATATCATTAGAAGTAAAAAAAGGGAAAAGAAACATATTTCTGAGGAGATGATTCAAAAAATGTTTCGATAATTCGAATGCTAGAAAAAATTTATTTTAAATTGCAATATAACACAGATATATTACACATTTTTTTTAATTGTCTCTAATTTTTTGTAATCGATGTCAAGAGAAATATTGTACTCTACAATGGTCCATTCTACTGTTTAGAGGATTAAAAAAAAACAAAAAACAAGAATAATAGATGACGATTCATATTGAAATATCGAATTTTATCAAGTAACTAGCCCCTACTGGCAACCGATTGGTTTGCCGAGATTATTATGTCCAAAAAATTTCAATAATATCTTTTATGCTTAATTTTGTCTTATTTGTTCCTTCAGCCAAGCAATTTTAAATTTAAAATTGTGATAGATATGCAGCTTATGCTATTTTATAAATTTTACATCTATTCTGCTTATTGCGGAATACTCCTTTCATCTGTCCTGAAATATGAATTTCAATCTGAAAGGAGATATGATTCAATTTCAACCAATCTAATAATTTGCTTGCTGAAATGAAACATATTCATTTAATATATGAGGATAATACGTGAAATCATTCATCATAATAAATGATGCAAGATTTCACCATATGATTTTTCTGCATTTTCATCATTGTCCAAATAAGTTACATAATTTTGTAATATCTTTGGGAATTTTTATTTTTATTCGGAAAAAAAAAATGATCAATGCAATAAGAAAGGCAGACTTAAAACTTAAAGAGCGATATTACATTTTTAAACAAAAAATTGCATTGCAGGAAAAGTTTTACAAATGTACGTATTAAGAAAATTTTTCTTTCTTGCATGTTTTTGAAATTAAATTCTATTTGTAATTAATTCGTAGAAATCTAATCTTTTTTGTTAAAACCAAACATTTAAAGAGAAACCTTCTCAATAAGGGGGAAAAAAAAAGAAGACATATTTTTAGATTTGGGTATCAAGAAAAGAATTAAAATCTAGAATAATAAACTTGCAGTAACAATGAAAATGATTTGAATTTTGTTATGATTTGATGTTATCAGAAAAATTATTTCTCTACTAATAATAAAAAGGAGTGTATGAGAATATGTTGGTATTCTAGAGGTTAGATTGCTTAACCTACAGTTGCCAAAAGCTATCATATATATATATTTAAGAAAGTCAGATTATGCATTTCGGAACTATTTTTTAAATTTTTAATTATTTAAAAATTACGCAAAATTGTAACGCCTTTTTTTGCCATAATTTCTGAAAATACTGCATCATAAAAATGACTTTTGCTTTATATTAACGGTTAAAAATCTTTTCACTGATGCCAGCTTTTTTACCCCTTAAGTTTTATTTATTTATTTTTAATTAATTCTTAAAAATATTTTTCAGTTTATTTTAAAACAATACATTTCATTGTTAAAAAGAAATTCAAACGGTTTTCATTACTGCTACAAATATTTAATCCTTGATTTTATTCTCATTTTTGATAACCGAATTTTGAAGATTCAGCTTCATTTTACAAATTTAATTAGTTTTGTTTATTATTTTTAATTAATTCTTAAAAAAAACTTTTAGTTTTCGTTTTAAAACAAAATGTTTTATTCTTGAAAAATAAAATTAATATTTTTGTCATTATTGTTACAAATATTTAATCATGGTACCCCCCCCCCTTTTTGATGATGGAATTACGAAGATTCAGCTTGCAATTCGAAATTCAATAAGTTTCAGCATAAGGCAATAGTACAATTATAATTTAATACAATTTTTGGAATTTTGTTGTATTTATTATTTAAATTTAACTTCGAAATCAAGCAAAAGTGAAAACTTTTAAATTTACATCGAATTATCGCATTTCTAATTTACTATCTTATATTAAATTAGTTTAAAACACTTACACTAAATATATACAAAAATTACACATAGTCGACAAAAATCTCAAGTGTTCCATAGATTCAGAATCGAATCAGTAAGAAAAAGCACTGTAGGGTTGTTATCTAATTAGATAGTAAATTAAACGAGAGAAAGTGTTAATCGGAATAAATGGTATGCATAAAATTAAAAAAATTACTTCTATAATAAGAACAACATTGCTTTAAAAATGAAATAATTCCTTCTATAACCAAAATCAGAAAAGCAAACATTTAGTTTTCAGTTTCGAATGACAGCATCCTGCAATGATTCAGACGATTTCCAACAAAACTTAGAAGAAGCCGTCAAGTTCCAAGAACAGAAAGGGAATTTAAAAAAGCGAACTCAAAACAAAGAAAACACTGACACGACAGCAACATTTACAATGACGGCCGAACTTTAGTCATCATACAAGACTTGAGTCAAACGACAACCGACTTTTACGATCCACGCGCGAAAACAAATTTATTGGACGACGGACAGATAGACAGACCTTCGGTCCTTTGAACGGGCGCAATCCAGCCTGTTGGGTACATAATGTCTCATTCTTCTAGAAATGGGATTCGATGTAAGAAAAAAGGAAAAAGACCCACTAATATCATTTCCCTGGAGCATCCATACGTATCATCCTCAAGCCCAAAAGCAAGCTATTAGTACAGATGGGTACTTGCACCAAGGGGGGGGGGATGGAAGTTCATAACCTATAACTATTTACCGTGTCTTCGGTGACATAATCTCCGTAATAAATGTCAAGCCGAGATAAGCTGATATTAAACAGAAGAAACGATTCAGGCGGAGAAAATGAATGAAATGAAGCTTTGACTGGACGTGTCTGTGCTAATTTCTTTTTTCGGTCGTTTCTGTTAACGTAAGCGCTTCGGAAAATTGTATGTTTTTCGTCAAGACGCATTTCGGCGGATGATTCAGTGCTGGAAACGGCGAGTAACGACAAATGTTTTGGTGTTGTTCTAAGCTCAGATTTCTCTGCCATCAGATAGAGGACATTGCATTGGTCTCTTTGCGACACTTCACTTGTTAGCAACGATGAGTGAACCTCGAGGCTTGATTGAAATAGCTGCGATTCCGTTCTTTATTGAAACAGAAAACCCATATAATTCACTTTCAAGAGTTCTACTTTTGCAATGTAGGATAAACATAAACTTCTAAATTTAGAAGGCCTCTTTTTATTTCTTTTCTATTTTTATCTTCTTTGTTTAGATTTACTTTCAGTGCATATATCACCTATTATTACTTTCTCGAATACGTAGTACAGATAAAGTATAATAATCGTGAAAAAATTCGAACTCGAGATTTTGACCTCGTTTTAGAACTCCCCAAGTTCGGAAAACGCAATTTTGGAAAATATCCATCTCTCTGTCTATGACAAAAGTAACTCAAGAACGCTTCCAACTACACGATTGGAATTTAGAATACTGTAAAACGGTATTCCAACGACCCGTGATTCTTCAGAAGGGTCACACGTCCCCCCCCCTCCCTTGACCGACACTTTCTTGCGGTGTCCTGGGGTTCTTTGATGCCTGTTCAATTTAGCGTGCTTTGTCTGCAGCGGGTGGATCTTAGGAATGCCGCTTAAGAATGTGCAAATTTCTTTCAAATTTTGAGTAAAATCCGTGCAGAGGAAGTCCGTCTGTCCGGTTATTCGAATATAAATTTACACGATAACAACAAAACAGATAGAACTAGATGGATAAATTCAGTACACAGATTTAATAGCTCTAGCGAAGACATGTTTCCAATTTCGTGACAAATCCAACTACGGGTTGACCGCCTGTCGGTCTGTACTTTCAGAATCATGTACACGCAATAATTTGAAAACGCAGTGACTTAAATGCATCAAATTTGGTTTGTGATTTTGTGGCTACAAGTGCAATTTTATGCCAAATTTTTGTTTCAATCGGTTGAGTGAAACACATTTAAAACACAAATACGATTTTCGCATACTATTAACCGAATGCCAGGAATTAATCACCAAATCGCATAGGATGACATAATATAGTAAGTAAAAATGCTAAATCCATGCCAAAATTTGATATTTCGTAACTATGCAGGCGTTATCTGGCATGCCAAGTTTATTAGAGAGTATGCGAGAAAGTTTTGAGGAGACAACCCCCGCCAGTTTTTTAACAAAATGTTTAGATTTTTTAAACAATTTTCATTAGTACCTCTAGATATCCGAAAATCTCTCAGTATTTCAAGCAAGATGAAGTGAATACGGTCTTTCATTACCTTTTTTTTTTCATTTAAATTTACTTTAGCACGTACTTTTAAATTAAATGTCCATATTTTAAAAATTAATTGTCTAGAAGGCTATAAATACCCGGAAATTATGATGAAATTGGGATTTACATCTTGTTATTTCTTTTCTACTTTACTTTCATTATTTATAATTACTTTTAATGAATATGTAATTTTTATTAGGGATTAGAATAAAGATATTAGGGATGAGATGCAGCTTGGTTTTAATCGCTTCCACTAAATAATTTTCATACATCCTGTATCCGTGCTTCCGACTAAGGGTAAAGGGGTCGGCTAATCTTTATAGTAAAAAATGTTGGTTTATATTACCAGGTGTATAAAATACAAAAAGAGTTGGCACTTCCGGAGTATTATAAGACCTTTTCGATTTAATTCTTCCCGATGAAAAAAAAAAAAAAACACATTTGTGGAACTTTGTCTGTCTGTCTGTTTATCTGTCTGTTTGTATATGTATCTGTAAACACAGCACTTCAAAAAATGTAATGAATTCTGGGAAATTTGATATTGTAGCGGTTACAATTATTACCTTCTCCTTTTTTCATAGGTGGCGCTACTAGAGCCACCTATCAAGAGCCATGTTTTCCCATGATTCCTCATTCTTGTCTCTGGTATTGTCCTTGCTTGCCGTGTGTACTTGTTCTATGCCTTGTTCTTCAATATGCTTGTGTTAAATGTTTGTGCCGTGGAACTTAACCCGCTAATAAAAAGTAGTTCCTGAAACTGAACTCATTCTTTCATCCATGGCATAACACATAATAAAGAGTCTCGTCCCTCTACAATATACGGTTTATTATTAAAATTGGTTCACTGGTTCTTCTATGAGGTCAATAATAAATTTTAGGCCAAATTATTCAAATGGATTAACTTAACCCTTTGCCCACGGAAAAGTAATTCGATGCATAATTATTCACTTAATACAAGGGCTTGTTTATTGCCCCATATATAAATATATATATGTTATTTTAAGTTGAATTTCCCCGAAAAATTAATCTACTTCTTTCTCCCCTTCTGTAGGTATTTTTATCAATCAAAATTGAAAAATAAATAAAGCCTCAAAATAATGCACCATCTTGAATGATGACCACGAGTCACCTCTCGAGTGCAAAGAGATAGTAACAATCTGTCTATTCTTGCATATATGTGAATATTATGATTTAAAAACGCAGCAAGTTTGAGTGAATTTTATT
This sequence comes from Argiope aurantia, assembly GCA_026543865.1. Lineage (NCBI taxonomy): Eukaryota > Metazoa > Arthropoda > Arachnida > Araneae > Araneidae > Argiope > Argiope aurantia. The sequence continues at coordinate 130,724 of JAPMOR010004700.1, forward strand.
ATTTATCTGTCTGCCTTCAAACCGTAAACTCTATAACGCAAAAAGTGCGATGAGTTCTATAAAGTTTGGAAAGAAGATTTAATAATTACAACTGCAATTTATTGAATTTTGAACCAAATCTTCCAAGGGTTTCTTTTTGAGGTACTTTTAACCCCTTCTTCTACAATGACGTGTCTGACACGCACATCGAATTACAGAATTTTTTTATTCCAATTTTTAATTAAATGGAAGTATTAAGTAATTTAAAATGCTAAAAGCACTTAGAAACTCTTCAATATATCACAGCATCTTATATTTTTTTAGGAAATAAAATTACAATAAATGTCTCAGATAGGACATGCCATCCAATTAGGAAGTTAAGCAAATTCGCATGCCATGGGGTTAAAGAATTGATTTCTATTCTTGCCTATATATAAATATGATGGCTCAAAACACAACAGGCTCGATGAGGGAATTTAAATATTTGATCTTGACTCTAAAGTTGAGATTTCTGTTTTTATTTTGAACTAAACCTATCCAAGAGTAGACCACCTCTTTGTTTGTCTTTTCATGCGAGTATGAATTCGATAACTCAAAGGTAAATTAATAAAATTTAATAGAAAGACTTGGACTCAAAATCTGGACATGATTTGTCGAAGAAAAAAAAAAAGCTCAAATGCATATTCGATTCTCATACCTTACCATCAAGCTAAATGCAGAACGAGTCACACTAAGAAATAATACGAAAGAGTAGAGGAGGGAGGGTAAGCTTTTGCTAGCTTTTTTAAATACTCAAATGTAACTGTATGCACTCGTAAAATAAATTTTGCAAATCTCAGCTTTACTTTTATTGTGACTAGGCAATTTGCCATGCAAAATAAAATCAGTTGTTATCTGTAACACTTCAGACTATAGTCAAGCAGCGTTCACATGAGGCCAACTATTGTGCGCAATAGAAGGCTACGCCTACCTCAGGAAGATCACGTGAGCCCAATGGCACAATAGCAAATAAGTATCCCGATGAGAGAACTATTTGTTATTGCCCCATTGGGGTCACGTGATTTTCCTGAGGTAGGTGTAGCCTTCTATTGTCATGAAACAATTATTTGCCATTGTCCCACTGGAGTAACGTGATCTTCCTGATATAGGCGCGATCTTCTATTGCGCGCAAGAGTTGGCTTCGAGTGAACACTACTCCAGGTGAAGATCTGGGTGCTCTCTCCATATTTTTTAAAGTATGAGTTAAAAAGTTTTTTCAACATATTTAACTAACATTTGGATATGTCTCCATTCCGAAATAAAAGTCTTATTGCCAGTTTAGAAGAGAGACTATTTGTGAGCGGGGTGGATTTTACTTCTTAAAGCTTGAGATAATTTCTTCATTTAATCAACTCTGGTGAGTTTAAATTTATAATTGCTATAACTAAATAGGTTTAAATATTACTCTAAATAGCTTTAATTTCTATTTTACTATGATTTTTTTTGTTATTATTCTAAGTTATGAAGTGGTGTCTGATTGCTTGGTTTCAAAAACTGACTGGAACAACTGAGGAATACTTAATTGCCTTTGAATTTATTATATTATTTATAATAAATTATATTTTGTATTCCACAATCGTCAAATTATAGCTGTGAACTAATAAAATCTACAGAATTGGTGCAGTTATAGGGTAATAGGACTGGTAAAATGTATGAAATCCACAATTTAGGAGGGTGGGGGTGGAGATTCAAGATATGATTATAAAATGACGCTTATGGTGAATGCCAGAAAAAAATAAAAAGTTAAAAGTATAGAAGTAAAAACATATTCCACTTAACAACTTATGGAAATCAAATTAAAATACAGCAAGAAATAATTCAATTAAATCAGAAATGCAGTCTGCTTTATTCTAGAGAATTCTTAGAGAAAAAAGAAAACGAAAAAGTAACTTTCTCGTTTGTTTTTTATTTGATTTTATCTCAGCCTTTAATCCTCTGGGCATCGATAGGAGAACTTTTTTGACATTCTTTCATGATAGTCTTTTTCATCTTTTTTCTTTTATTCTAAAAATTATTTGGCATACTTAATTATTAAAATATATTCTTAAATTTTCAATGAGATTAAATTTTGAGGACTGCAGAGAATGTTTATTATGAAAACTTTACTTGGAAAAAAAGGCACAATTCGTTATTAGACTAAGGACGACTTCATTCGCATATATTAGTCATTAACACATTCACTTTGGATCTTTCAGAATTTTTGTGTAATTTTTTTCCTTTCTTTGTTTGCGATTCTTCTTTATGTCGAGAGGAATAGGAAAGATTTTTTATCCAAACCTTATCAGATCGATTCCTTTTGAGTGGTTTAATAATAATAATCGCAACATTTCGTATTCTGATACAAATCAAAATTTAAAAAAATATCTGTTATCAAATGGAAATCTTGTAAGATACAATATTTTCCGGATATAGGGATTTTACAGAATGTAGGAAACTGAGGAGTTGAATTTAGAGTTTGGAATTTGAAGGATTGTAGATTCGAGATTTGGAGTTTAGAATCCATGAGATTTTTCGTAACACCGAATATCCATCCTGGATTCTAAATTTGCCATCTTGATTCAAACTGTGTGACATGGAATTTTGGAGAGTTACGCGCTGATTGAAATGTCGCCCTTGACATCAGTACGATTGAAAATCATGTAACTCATCACAAAAACAGACCTTTGCAGTTCCACAAGGAGAAGCTATTCTATTAAGTCAGAACCAAATTCGAAATTTATGGAACCGTGTAAAAGTCGTGATTCTAATGCCACTTCGTATAACAAGAACTTATGATTGAAAGGAAATATTGCATCTTTTATTAGTAAGTATGAGCATCTGAGGCAGAAGTCGGAGTTTGCTCCGATACGGAAGGCAAGATGCCACCTGAAAAGCTTCCAGAGAATAAAGAGCATAAATGTGTTTTGTTTGAATGGAAACCTTCATCAGATAGCTGAGGACCACAATGGCTTGGTTGAAAGGTTCCAATTTCGGTAACAGAACTTCAAGTTCAAGATTCGAATCCATCGATGAATCTCGGAATAAGCGGGTATTCTGCACGCTAAATTTATCGAAACCACGGGCTGCAGTGGTACGGAGGTTTGGAGAGGGGGTGCCAGTTTAGAAATCGTTGTTATTTGACCAAGGTTCCAAATTACAAGGTCTTTCTCAACTAGTGATGCTTAGTTAAATATTGGTTTTATAGAAATTTGATTATATGGTTTAATTTACTGATGTAATACTTAATGACAAAGTTTTTGTGTCAAATAGTGCATTCTACCACCTTCAAGAATAATTAATGATAATGATGATGGGAATGTTAAAATTTGCAAGAACAATAAAAAGAATAAGCATGTTTCAACTTCCCAGTCCCTTTTTTTTTTCTGGATTCTTTTTTATCAATATGGTTGCAAAATCACAATTATATATAGATTATCGCTCTAATTTCTTCCTGTTAAATATTGATTTTTTTTTCTCAGAAATATGAGTAGAAGTATTTTCTTACTGCCGGAATGATGAATGACGAAGTTCCCTTGTCAAATGAAAGCCGTGATTAAGATGGAAATTTTCCTGGCGTTGTCCTTAACACGTGCTAGACAAGATTTAAGAGTTTTTAAAACGACATTTAAAAACAAAGTTTTAAGGTCACATTTGGACATGAGTAATTGATTTAATTTATCAATCCCTGTAAACATTTATCTCGTAAATTTATAGTCACGCATAACAAACTGAATTAAAGCAATTTTTTTCAACGTTGATTCATTCTCAATGATGGATATACTATAACAACGTGATATCATAAAATTTATATCTAGGATTGTACTTTTTTAATTTTAATTTTAACAACAGCGAGTCTGTCTGTTTGTTATATTTTAAATATGAAGCTAAGAAGTGTACTGTAGAAAATGCATATTGATAATTGATAAGTATATTTGAAAGACGCAACAAAATTACATTTGCTGAATGAAACAGTTCGCTTATCATAATTTTTGCTGAATTTCTTTATTATTGAACGCAAACCTTTTTGCCCTCAAATTATAGGAATTTCCACCCAAAATTTAGAAAAATAACATTTTAACACATTTTTATCAACTCCCTTCTGTCTGTTTTCCTGTTCGTTAGAAAACTTTGACACTGATTTTGAACTAACTTCCCGATTAGTCAGGAATTTGAGACTTCAAACATACCTCAAAACTGGATGGTAATAATTAACTCATTTTGTTTGTTAAGTTCCAATTTAGTCATCGGGTGTAGCTTTTATTTTTTTAAATTGCAGCCAGTCACCCCGTTACCACAGAATTAAGCCATATAAACAAGGATGTCGGGTGTTCATCTGGAATTTAGCTTAAAATTGACTGTAAAATTTCATACACTCAAAACTAAAAACTAGAAAATTATTTAAATAATTTTCTAGTTTTAATACATAATTTTTTTAACATTTAAAATCTGTGACTGAAAATTTTTATACGTCATAATATTTCGACAATCTGTATGAGGCTGTGAACTTGTATGAAGCTAGGAGAAATTATTTTATACATTTTTAATCGTTATAAATTTGTGGCATATTAATTTTTTAATTTAAATAATGATTTGAAATTCTGTTTGCCTCTCTTTCCCTGCGCTTATAAACACGTTAATTCTTAGAAGAACGAACACAATTAACACAATTTACTGAAAATACATTTCCTTTCTATTACTTAGAGCAACGAATGAGCAAAATTGTGATTTATAGATGCGAATTTTTAATAACTCTAGTGCAACCAACCAAAAAGTAGTTATTGGGTATTTCAGTTAATTAATAACTAATGTTTTGGATTATATTTCAAAGGGATGTTTTTTAAACATGATAAACTATTTAGAGTGGCATTCCTTCTACAAATTGCATGATAATCTATTGATTTCTGTAATTTCAGTGGGAGTATTCTTCCGCAAACCTTTCCCACATATTCTCTAATAAAGTTATTTACCCCCACCCCCCCTCATATTGAAAATTGTGGATATTGGGTAAGACCAGTGGCAAACAATAATTACGATATATTAATCTTAGTCGTGAATCTAGCATTTTTACTTAATCTGTTGTGTGATTATTAGCGATTAATTCCTAGCATGCGGTTCATACAGAAGTATAGGGAAATAGAATTTGATATATGATCCCTTTTTTCCAGCCGATTAAAAAAAAATTCAAATACAACTATATTTGTAAGCACAGGTCCTCCCCCCCTCCATACACACACACAAATTTTATTTTTTAAAGTCATTGCACTTTTATGCTATTGCCTTTCTATGAACGCGAAAGAACCGTCCGATAGACTGTCCACTCTTTGATAGATTCGGTTCAAAATTTGATAAGAATCTACATTTTAAATGCTAAGCCTGGGTGCCTAATTTTATTTATCTAGTTCGTTGCATTTTCCAGTTATCATATTCACTTGTATCTGGGTATTCCGACAGCCGGACAGACAGACACTTCTGAATGAATTTTATTCAGAATTTATCAGAAATCTATAAAAGTGGTGTATATTCAAGTGGTGTATAATTCTGAAAATATGCTTCACGAACTCTGGGAAGTCTGAAAAGTAAAGATTTGTCAATATCCCGATTTCGCCTTTTCAGACGATTCTAATATTTTCTTTGTCTATTTCGTCTACAAAAAATTAAAAATTGTTAAGCATAAAATAAATATAACGAACGATGCTATGAAGACAAAGAAACAAGGCAAAACCAATACTTAATTTTGCCAAGATTTTTCTGTCTAGAAGTTTAAATCTTTTCATCATTTTTCTTTTATAAAGAAGGGGTGTAATAAGATCTAAAATAAAAAGTCGAAATGAAATTTTATTATATTACCCCCTAAGAATAACTTCCCACTAATAAAACTTCATTCCTTCTGCATAAAACTTTATAAGCATGTTTTTATTTATTTAATCCCTTGATCTAAGAATTACTTTCTTAACTAGATGATTCATTCTATCTTAGATAGTTATTGCTATTTCAATTCATACAACTAAATTATAACTTTAAGCGATGTATATTATACAGGGTGGGCAAAAAGTCCGTAAAAACTTTAAAAATTCATAAAACCCGAAAAAATATCCGAAATAAATGGATTGCAGATTTAGCATTGATACGTCACAGAATTTTTTTTAAAGAAACTTTTTAAAAAAACAGACGACAGATGGCGCTGGTACGAATGACTTATTCGGAAATCTGCAAATGAGACAGCCAATTATAGATACTTACGTTCTTGATTCAGAATTACTGTCTTGCCATGAACTTTTACTGTCGGGTACCGTAGAGAGTGAAGCATTTGCTATGTGGACTCTCTCCAAAATTGAACAAGATCCCTCCTGGACCTTTAACATTTTATGGACAGATGTAGCTTATTTTTCGCTTCATGGCGACGTTAGTACACATGACTATCGCTTCTGGGCGACACGACAAATCCACGAATGTACACTGGGAAACCATTGCATTCCCTCAAAGTCACACTTTATTGTGGCTCCTTCATCATAGGAGCCCTCTTCTTTGAAACACAATGTCCCGTAAAAGAGTGAAAACCCATTTACTGGGAATGATGACAATAAATGCTCATCGTTATTTAACGCTTCTGCTCGGAAAAGTTGTTCCATGTTTGCGTGAAAAAGATACGTTTTCTGTTGTTAAGCTTATGCAAGATGGAGCAACAAGTCACACTGTTATTTCAATCAAGTAATTCCTGATACAAATATTCGGGGACAAGAGAATCCTAAGCAGGCGTTGCAAGTTTGCATGGCCTCCTTGGTCTGCAGATCTGACACCAGGAGACTTTTGGCTAAGGGAAAATTTAAAATCCCGGGTGTATCAATCCCCTCCATCCAATCTGCAGGAATTGAAAGATGCAAACCTCCGAGAGCTGCCGTGTATACATACTGCAGTCTGCCGCAGCTGGCTTTGTGGCTGACCTGTAATGTGTTATCACTAGTGGTGGTGGACATATGAAACACATATTGCTATAGTAAATGATTTAGTATTATTTTTGTTATTTGCGTGCCTTTTCTTTCACTTGTGTACAAAACGCACGCCACATATGGGATGTTTTTTGAATTTTTTTTTCCTATCTTAAAAAAAATTCCCTTGACTTATCGCAGCTAAACCTGCAAACAGTTTTTTATTTTGTTTAATTTTCCGGGTTTTATAAATTTTAAAAATTTTTACAGACTTTTTGCCTACTCTGCATATATATAAATTTATTTAAATTATAGATACCAAAAATGTTTTTTAATTAACTATTGGAGCCTTTTTCTATCTGCTCTCACGCTGACAATGTAATATAACTCCATCTTGTTCATTTTCGTGATACTTGCAGTGTTGCTATAGGATGATAACTGCTGATACTTTAAAATTTTGTGACATGACGCTATATGGCAGTATTCGTATACGAATATGTTCTGCTCGCATCCAATAGCAACAATGCAATTATTGTGTTAACCAATTCGAATTGCATGTTAAACTAAGTGCAATCATATATTTTTTTTTATTTAAATGACCAGTTCATACGTAGGTAAGATTGAAAAACATTCATATGTAATCAGTATGGGATTCGTATGAAAATACCCCCCCCCCCCAAAAAAAAGGTTTTTTACAATAAAAAAGAAATGCCTAGCGAAGCATCCAAATATCTTAATGAATATCTGAAACTTTAAGCTAATCTAAGCGTTGTTTTTTAAATTTTTAATTAATTGAAACTTTTAAAGTTATTTTAACCGTGTCTTTTTCCTTCTCAATGAATTAAAACCTTCACTTACAGATTTAAATATAAATAAAATCTACAGTTTGACGCAAGAATCAAATGCAATATTGTATTTGAAGGAGTTGATTTTTTTTACTCGTATATAATGCATTATTACTACTCCTAAAGCTTACTTACTGTACAAATTTAGATGCAACAAGTGGTCTTTCTTTGATATATAGTTTTTTTATGGACCCTCCTTATTTCAATGCCCTGAAAAGATTTATACGAGCATATACCGACTTTCATTGCTGTATTACGCAAAAGACAGCTGAACCAGCATTTTCATACTATTGCAACAAGACGATAAAAAAAAGTTAGAAAGGAAGTTTAAAGGCTTTATAAAAACAAGCAACCACAATTGTAAATACTGAATACCCTAACATCGTGCTTCATCGTAACCTTATCTCGTTGTGGTGCCGTTTCACCAACCTTCACGGGCACCAGAACGGAAGCGTGGATGGTATATGACTTGGATGTTGAGAAGTTAGTGCACGTAGGTGTCTAAGATGTACCGCAACATGTGCAATTTTTTATGGCCCTTTTTACTTCTAGTTATGTTTTCGAAGACATCTGAAAATAAACTTTTATCAATGCGTGATGCGTATTGTTTGTACAGCTGTTTGCTCATGTGCAGATGCTTTATTATCGCTACCATATGGGCAGCAATATAATCGAGAACAAAGTAATAATCAAAAGCAATGAGAGTTTTGTATTGTTAGACTTCTTAAAAATTTAATAATCAAATCGCATAACGGTCATTTAATCGAACTGCCAAATTTTTTAAAGATTAAGAGCTAAAATAAAATTGTTCATAACTGCTAGTTTGCCGCAAATATCCCATGGAGTCTATGAGCATTTCAGCTGTTTTCAATGGATTCTAAGCTGAATCTAAATGGAAACGCATTATTCAATCAACGGGAGTGGTCCCCTCGAAACTTTCTAGCATATTTTCTAATATTCTTACTATTTCTCCCCACCACTAAAACTGTTGACCTTGGGCAGAGCCGTAAATATCACCAAACTTCAGAATCCCACACATGAAAACTGTATACTTCGTAGTACAGTAAAGAAAATAGGCATTTGTATATTAACTACATGGTATTGGCCGGAAATAGTTACGCCTCTATAGGGTGAATTTAACTTTTTTACTTAATTCATTGCGAGACTTTCGGTAAGGAATCGCTGGCATGCAGTTAATACGCAAGCACCCAAAACTGACTGCGTAATTTTGACTCTTTTTACCTCTTTATATACATTTTAGTTAGTTCAGTTTAGTTATATTAACGTCCCGTTGTAAAGCAACACTAGGGCTATTTTGGGACGGACCTCGTACTTTTGAACCGTGGTCAGATAACAAGGACAACACCTGAGCTGGCATCCCCCTCTCCACACCATACCAGCGGAAGGACGTTTGGCCCTGACGGCCCCTCGGTGGAATTGGGTCTCGAACCTGTAACCCTACGGCTCACGAGTCGAGACCGTACCCCCAGGCTACCGCGGCCCTCTTTACATACGTAGCACAGTATTGTAAACGTCAAATAATTCGAACACGAGATTTGTATTAATCTCACCATTTTAGACCTCCCTGATTTCGAAAAACTCATTTTTGGGAAATGCCCTTCCGCCTCTGTGACAAAGATAACTCACAAATGCTTTTAGCTAGGTAGATGAATTTTGTATACAGTCTCTATATCAAATTCGTAGGTTTCTAATCAAATTTGTAGTAAAATCCTTTCAGAGGCAATCTGTCTGTCCGACAAGTCGAATATAAATTAACAAGATAACTACAAAACTGTGAGAGCTAGATGATTCAAATGTGATGCACATATATAGGATCTATAATGTAGATATCTATAAAATTTTGAGCCAAATCCAACAAGGGGTTGGCCGTCTGTCGCTCTATACTTTTAGAAACGTGTTAAAGCGATTCTCAAAAATGCAATGACTTAAATGTATCAAATACTGTATGGGATTTTGTGGCTACAAGTGCCTAGAATTTTTGTTTTACTCGGTGGAGAAAAGCTCGACTAAAACACAAATTCTATTTTCGGATAATCTTTACCGAAAATAAAAATGCCAAATTCAAACCAAAGTTTAATATTTCGGAACTCTTGTGCGACAAGTAGCGATAATATTTTAGATTTCCTTTATGTTTGTTTATTTAATTTTTAAAATTTACTTTTAATAATGTGACAGTGATAACGTACGCACAAATTATATTTTAATAACATCACAACGCATGCGAGCACAAATTATGACTTTTAAAACAATAAAGAGTATTTTTGTAAAATATACCTAAATATTTTTTAAAAAAATTATTAAACTTTAAAGTCGGTATCACTGGAAACTTGCTTTTTAATATTTAAGGCAGTATGAAAGGTTTATATGCTATAACATTATTTTGGAAATCTTCAAAATTTTGATTAATTTGTAACTAAAAATGCGATTAATATTTTGATAAATTGTTTCTTATAGATTACTCATTATTCAAAAATAATAATAATAATAATAATTGCATAGGCAATTTGATAGATTAAAGCCTTATGTTTTGCCGATTGTTTTAAAAGAATTTTTATCACTTTTATGGGAATATGCACATACTACACCAATCTATAAGCATGATGTTAAAAGAATGCTTCATTTTATATGGTTAAAAGAAGAAAAAAAAATGATAGCTGAAAAAATCGCGCCATTTGAAGCTTTTTTGATACGGTTGAATTAAAAAATCTTTTATCGAGCTCATTTATAAATAAAGATTTCTTTTGTCGCTTTGGAGGGTTTCAGGTTCAAAACCCGATTCCGCCAAAGAACCGTCGTGTAAGGGGGTCTGTTGCACGTTAAATCCGTCCTGACCAAACGTCCTCCTGCTGGTGTGGTGTGGAGAGGGGGTGTCAGCTCAAGTGTCGTCCTCGTCATCTGACCGCGGTTCAAAATTACGACGTCCGTCCCAAAACAGCCCTCGCGTTGCTTTAAAACGGAACGTTAATATAACTAAACTAATCCGGACGGAGAAGAAAATTGTCATTTTTGTCTATCACCTTGTTCGTCTGAATATTGGCTTTCTAAGCTGTTAAACTATTAAAATGGACTGCATTTATTAAAAGCAACCGATTTTGGTGACTATTTTGTTCGCCCAGATTTTTGACACCTTAGGGGTTCAAATAATTAATATAAAATGCATTAAATATTTTTACCTTGTTATTTCATACCATTAAGAAATATGAGTTTAATTGAATCAGTTTATTGCAAATTAACATAATATTAATTTACAGTATTATTGGATGAGTTTGAATTTCATCAAAACGTTTAGAAATACTGTTATAGACTATGCATCAAATTGGATAAATAATATTATTAAAATTAAGGAGAAAATTGCACAGAAATGAAATCAATATCATTAAAAAGATGTTTTTGAGTTTTAAGATTGTACAAAAACCATTTTTCGTAAAATAGTTGTTTTGCTTAGTCATTACTCAGTTGGTGAAAGTTAAGTCAACTTTCGGGATCGATTAAACTTTCTGTATACAACCTATTCCTTGCTTTCTTTTATACCTTCTTTTCTCTTTTGGTGACACGAAGAACCCTCTTCAGAACATTTCTAATGATATTTTGCATTTGCGTTAAGTTAAACGAAGCGTTGAATTCGATGCAGTCTGAAATTCGTATAATGGTTAGTTTACATTCGAGTGAGGGTCGCGGTGGTCTGGTGGTAAGGTCTCAGCTGCAGAACTGGATGGTTTCAGGTTCGGGACCCGATTCCACCGAAGAACCGTCGTGTATACGAGTCTGGTGCGCGTCGAATCCGTCCGGATCAGAAGTCCTCCCACTGGTGTGGCGTGGTGTGGAGAGGGCTAGCTCAGGTGTCGTCCTCGTCGACTGCTGTCCGTCCCGAAATAGTCCTAGTGTTGATTTAAAACGGGACGTTAATACAACTAAACTAAATTATATTTGAGTGTTGGCATTCGACAATAATAAAAGCGATTTCTTTGCCAAGTATGGTAGCGTTTTATATATAGATATCACTTTGTTATTTAAGAATGAAAATATGGATTTCTTGAAATTAATCTACTAAAAGTTACTGTGTTTGAAAATTAAAAAGTATATTTAACATGAAACAAAAGTGGGTGTGTAAAAATCATATTCAATGTCCAAAGAATAATTTTTTTTTTTAAAGTTCTTACTTCAGAAATTGATAAAAACATGCTATTGATTGGTTTGGTTGAGCAATGAAATTCATTTGAATTTTCTCAAAAGCATAAACGCTTTGCTACACGTTATGTATCAATATAAATTTTTTAAAAAGGTATTAGAATTAGAGAGAAAAAAATTGCACGGAAGTTCATATCATTAAATAGGTGTTTTTAGAGTTTTACGATTGTATAAAAATCTTTACTTCCGATGATTCTTTTGGAAGATATAACTGAAAAACACAGAACTTGCTTAGTCTTTATTCTTATAGTTTAATTAAGTTTAAAAAATTTATAATTTTTTTTTTTTTTTTTTTTTTTTGTCTCAAGAGCACTTGTATTAAGTTGAATCAAAATCAGATAAAAAAAACTGCTGAACATGACACACACACACGGTGATGATCAATAATATATATATTTCATTAAGGTTTTATGAAAAATATAATTATATGCAAAACTACTTGTTTCCAAGTAAGGTTTTAATATTTACTATGTATTTTCTTTAATTTATTAAGGCTGTATTTTCCTTAAATAAAGCTTAATTGTACTAAATCTAAGCCTTAATACAATTAAAGCTGTGTTTTTTTTTTGTATTTACAGCGATTTAAGAATCTTTTCTTCAAATTTAAATATATCTCTACCATTTCTACTAATAAAAGATAATGTATTGTCTATGTTGATAATACACACTACGTTGAATTTTAGATTGAGTTTCGTGCTGACATCTGGTGTCAATATATAAAACAAAATATTGATGGTAAAGGAAGATCACGTGTAACCAACTAAATTTTACGGGCTGATACTGAATTTAATATTTCCCATCTGTATGCTAAATATATATATATATATATATATTTGTAAATAATAGGAATGCAATTTTTTAAGTGACAAAAAGTCTGCAGATAGGAAATTTGAGATAAAAATATTAAGTAAAATTGCGGTGCTCTAAAACTGTGAATGTAAGATTAAAGATTGTAATTTTACTATTAATAAATACAAAATTCAATAGTTTGTGAAAAAGAAAAGAGGCGTGGGGGGGATGAAGTAGTTGTGTTATAATCAAATTAAAAGTATCAACGAAAATATATCTACAAATGCAATGCGTAATTTTGGCAATGTTGAGTCATTCTCTTAAAATATTATTTTATTTTTTGACAGGAATTTATAAATCCCCATTTTATTTCGCAACTTTTTGTAGAATAAAGTATAAATATATAATAAATACATATCAATTAAAGAATCTATTTTTATTTCGCCTTTCCTCCTGTTTTGTGCAGTAATGAGAGCTATTCGTTGTGCTGACATCTGGTGGATGTTAATGTGAGAATTCCTATATATATATATATATATATATATATATAATACAGTCTTCAAGATTACTTTATCTTATTTTTATTTACTCGTATCCCTTTTTGAAAAGCAAGCAAAAATACATTATAAAGCAAAGAAAGCTATTATGCATCTCCTCCCACCTCGGGGGAAAAAAAAAAAACCCTCAAAACAAATGTAAAATAATTTAGAAAATTAAAAAGCATTAATTTATGATGATTACAAAGGAATTCGATTTTTAATCTTTTTTTTTTTTGTTTTTACCTACAACATTTTAAATCTGATAATTTCCTGAGTAACATTTTCCACCAAATGTTAAAAATTAAAGAGCAAGTAAAATTTATCGACTGTAAAAGTTTTTCTTAGGTAGATTCCTATAGGAAGACTACCTATTGCAATGATTTCTCATGACAGGACTTTAGGAAAATTTCTGCAGCTCTTCACCAATAATGGTTCCTAGAACCCAAAACCAAACTTCGTTCAAAACATGCTCATAACACTTTTCCCATGTTAAATTGCAAACAAAACGAGTAAATTTTGTTTGAAATTTTAACTTGTTTGTAATATGTTGTAAGAAATGCAAAAACCTCGGATGAGTTTGTAAATGGGCCATCTATCTAAAAGGGAGTAGAAATAGTGTGGAGGGAGTTGAAATTTTCATTTCGTCATAACATCTTTAATACTGAATGTTGAAAAATAATTCCAATTAGGGTCTCATTAAAACCAACAACTTTTGTATTTAAATTTTTTTTATAACTGCAATATGTTGAAAGTTAAGGGCTAAAAAGTGATCTTCAAGCACTAATTTTGACTGCTTCTGACATCAACAATTTATGTTGTCAATTTCAAAAAGAAAAGAAAAAAAAAAAAAAAAAAAAAAAAAAACTGATTTTTACAGTATGAAATTTGTCAATTCACATGGAATAAAGACTTAAATCTTGAATAAAACCAAGTAAATAAAAATAAAGAGAGATTTAATGGCGACATTATGTAAAAATGATCAGCTTAAAAATTTCTAGAAACTGCGATTTTTTAGTTCTTAATATATATATATTTTTTAAATGAAGCTGTCTATTCCGGAGCTTTTGTTAATTTGATGTGCTTTTTGTTTAATATCTGCCATATTACTGTGAAAATATTGTCTTCAGAAATATTGTAACATTAAAAGACAATCATTCTGACTTTAATCAAGTTATGTGGTGGTATGTAGATTATTATGATCTGTGCAGGAAGCAAGAGGACGAATGTTGTTGGAAGCATTTCTTTAATAATCACATTCACACACTTAAACAAACACAAAGACAAGACATTCACGCGCGCGGCTTTTCAGTTCAGCATCACATCTCATTCCAATTACAATCGCAATGCACTATGAGATGACATATGGGATGGCCTAATCAGGCATCGCCATCTAGTATCCAAAAGAGAAGAGAAGATAAGAGTAATGCAACTGCTACATCCTCCCCCTACACCAACGAAGACCGTCCCGGCGAGGTGGTGTGATTTTGGCTATGAGAACATAAGAATAATGCAACTGCTACAGTTATGGGTATTTTTATTAACCGACTAATAGCAATTTCCAAAAAAAAAAAAAAATCGGCAAAGATGTCATGTTAGTCTATTGACTGTGTTCTCTAATAACATGCGGTTAAGCCTATAGTTTGCCAATGCCAAGCCGTTAATCTATACTTATAATAAAGCTCAATGTGTGCATGTTTTGGCGCTGTACAGGTCAGACCGTTCGACCTACAGCTACCAAATTTGGCCCGTGTATACCTTTGGGACGGGAAATGTGCACCTTGGAGCAATTTTTTGGAATTTGTAATTAAAATTTTAATTAGTTATAAATTAAGTGAAATTTTGGCCTTTATCGCTATAACTTTCGAAAATATTATAGCACACACCTGATTTTTACTTCATATTAAAGATTAAAAAAATATCTGTTTAATGATACTAATGTTTTAACCATTATATAAAATTTCTATTTTTAATGAATTTTTAAAAAATAATTTAATTATATTTTTCAACAATTTATTTAGCACAAAATAAAAATAAAATTTAATCTGCACGTGCACATTACGTGTGAATGGGAAAAATTTAGCTTTTATCAGCATGTTGCCATCATATTGACTAAAGCTCAAATGAAAAAAATAATTCAACTATTATTGCAAACTAAATATATAAAAATGTAATTGTCAGCACGTGTATGTAAAAAATGAAATAAATCTGAAATAAAAATAAAATTGAAATCACCGCAAATTATAAGTCATTGTTTGTCGTAATCAATTTAAATCATTAACCAGTTTAAGTTGGTTTGAAACCTTCATGTGACTATCAGATTACGCGTGCATAGATATTTTAAAAAATATTTTTTATTTTTCATCTCAAAATCAGTGGAGCTCGAAAACTTTTGCTTTAAAGCAGGTTTTTTTCTTCGAAAATACGATTTAAATTGGTTTGAAATGATCACAGGACTGTTGTATTGCACAATTGTTCGTTAATTGTTTGAAAAGCAATGTTCCCCCCCCTCATCTGAAAATCTTTTGAGCTCTAAAACTTTTTTTGCTAGTTAGAAAATTGAAAATGAAAGTCTTAAAAATAATTGTATTATTATTATTATATTTATATACATACACCTTTCGAAACCTCCCCTTGATATTTCGTATTTATTTCCGTTTTTTCTGTGCTTCTTCAGGCGATAAATTCTTACGACCCTACCCTTTATTGACCAGGCAGGAGAATCGGGTACATGGCGGATATTCTGCCAAGTTATAATTTTTTGTTGGCGATAAGTCGCCAAATGTGACAACCCCTTTTCTAATAACCCTAAAAGCGAAAAATTGATACCTCAAAAGCGATTTCACCGATTTTCTGCTCGTAATAAATACAATCGTATGGGAGAATATTTTTGCTTTAACACTTGATGATAAATTTCCTTTTACTCCAATTAAAAGTCATTAAAATATTTAAAGGCTTAATAGTAAGATCTTTTTTTCCAGAATTAAACAAAGCAGATGATTTTTTTTTCCTCCAATATAAATGAAAAATCAAATGATATATTCGTATTTTCCACCATAAAACGTTATTGTTTGCATTTATTTTAAAAAACAGTATTTTTCAAACGATAATTAATTTCTTCAATTATGTTTAAAATTCAGAGATAAACTTTCAGTTCTTGCCGACTAATACGAACTTTTGGTACTTGCTAAAAATTTCAAAGATTTTCAATAAATAAACTTTGTAACAAGTCTAGATTTGTATATTATTTTGATGATATTTGTACTTTAGTATTTACTGAAAAATAAGTAATATCAATTATTCGATAGCATTACATATGGTTTCTTCAATACGTAATACTGCATATTTACTTCATCGAAAACGAAGTATAGAAAAGGTATTATAATCGTCAAAAAATTCAAATTCGAGATTTTGATGAAACTTTCGTTTTGGAGCTTCCTGAATCTGGAAAACATATTTTTGGCATTATGGCTGTCTGTCAGTCAATCTGTCTGTAGCAAAGATAACTCAAATATGCTTTAAAGCAGACAAATGTAATTTCATATGCAGTCTTTTCACCAATATTATTTTTGTAATGCTCAGCGAATGCATTAAAAAAAAAGATAAACACGATGACACAAAGCACATAGTTTAAGATTTTTTCTTATTGCATACATTTTAATTAAATCCAATTATTCAGCTTAGGGTAAGTTGATTTAGTTAAGTTGAGAGATGATTTATCCGTAACAAAACTTTTAATGAACGATGTCTAATTAATCGGAGGTATGGGACTCTGGATTTCAAAAACTGGGATATATCTTGGGGAAAGATACTTAAATCTAACATTTTGCCATATAAATGGACTTGAATCGCCCTTTCATCATTCAGCGAATTCTAATGATGATATGAAGAAATACAATAAAAATTATTTTTGCGAATCATTCATTAATAGAAGAATTGCAATTCAGTGATAAATTATTGAATATTATTATTATGTCTTTGCACTCGGAAAAGTAATTCGATGGATAGTTATTCTTTCTAATATTTACCTTGTTTAGTGACCCGAAAAATAAAAATATATATTTGTTTTACTTTGAATTTCCCCGAAAAAGTAATCTTCATCTTCTTACAACTCTTCAGATATTTTTAACAATAAATATTAAAAAAAATAATAATAGCATGTCAAAATGATGCACTGTCTTGAAAAGTGAGTGAGAGTCACCATCCGAGTGCAAAGGGTTAATGTTATCTTTCTACTTAGTGAAATTTTGACTTCCAGAAAAAAGTATTTAATTCATTACTAATTTTAACTGGAAATGTTCCTAAAACTATTTGAATCAATATAGTTCAGGCTAAAGATAATATTTTTTTAAAAATTTATTAAATCAAGTAGAATTAAAGACGATTATTGAAATTTTGAATTCCTTCATAAGAAACAATAGAACAAAATCAATTAGAAGAATCGATTGGAATTCGAATTTCTATGTCTAACTTACACATTTCAGCTGATTTGCAACTGATGCTACAACAAGATAAAAACTAGATGCGTTAAACACGTAATGGATGATAATAAATTATTTCTTTTCCTGAATGGCAAGTTAGACTCTCATACCGATTTATAAAATGTTTGATACTTAAATCTGTATTTAAGTTAAAGTTACAATTATTGTTAAAAATAAAAGAAATTTCTTGGACAATATTTTAATTATATTTTTGTTCTTATATGAATGAAATCAGCAATAACTGTCCAAACTGAAACGTGTCATCTAATTTCGAAATCATTCCCATTCGAAACAATACCTAGAAAAAAAATGTCAGTAATAACTTTTGCACACATATCGATTACACCTTAATTCCTTTAAAACATTTAATTTCTTACAGCTATTAATTTTTATTTCCTTGAAAATGAAGCGAAAGTATTGTAATTGACAAAAAAAAAATTGGATGATGAAATGGAAATAGAATCTACATAATTCAGACCTTTCTACGAAAAACGTATTTTTGGTATTATGTCTCCCGTCTGTCTAATCTCTTAACACACGATAGCTCGTAAATGCTTTGATTTGTTGATTTCGGTGAAAATTTCAACAAAATCTATGCACCAGAGGCTTTTCTGTCGGAATGCAATAAATTACAAAAGCCAAAGAGCCAGATAAATGAAACTTAAAGCACATTTTTAGCATCTGAGATGCAGATCCTGGTCAAATTTTGAACGAAATCATAGTTATAATGTATCTTAACACGTGAATTAAGAAACGCAATGACCTAGATAAATGAAATTTGGTATATTTGGAAATTTGGTATAACTTAAATGTACTTATGTCGAATTTTAGTTTCCATCCATTGACAGAAAGGCATTAAAATATATACTCAGTTTTCTGCAGTCTATTAGGAAGTACAAAATGCTTCTGTCCTTTGAAAATAAAAACCAGAGTACTCATGGTAGTCACTCAGATCTATAATTTTGATGTGGACGATGAGGAATAAAACATTTATTAGAAAGTATGTAAGAAAGTTTCAGAGAGACTACTTACACTGATTACTCATTAGCTTTTGTTTACTCTAACTGGTATCGATGAATATGAAATGGAATTTTGAAAAAATATATGAAAATGATAGTTCTAATCACACATTGTCAAATATATCTAGGCAACACCAAGTGCCAAGGATTCATGATGAAAAATATATTCTATTGACAAAAGCAATCTTGAAGCTTCCAAATAACATATGAGGAATTTTAGCTTGTGATTGAGTTCCCTGTAGACTTCTAGGAGGAACAGGTCCGCATTTGGGTTTCGCATTGAATCCCCAGCATGCAGCTTATTTGCAGAAAGCAATTCATTTAAAAGCACTTCCTTTCTATTCTTTTCTTAATTTTATTTTGTGTATTTTTTGCATCATTCGTTTTCTCATGTTTTTTATTGCCGAGATTTGATATCTTGTTTGTCGATTTATTATTTACCGTATCTTAAAACAAAATATTGCAAATATAATTTCTTGCAAAAAACAAAATATCTTGTAATGAGAGTTACATAACAGTACTAAACTAATTGGTAATTTTATAATAATTTGACTTTTCTAAACAAAATTCCAAACATTTCTCAACACTCATTTGGAACTTAAGAAGAATGTAATCATCACCTTATTTTTATTAAGTTATTTCCTAACTATAAATACACTTAAAAGAAAGAAAGAATATTAGATTTATTTTTAACTTTTCAACAGACAGTAATAATTCAAGTCAGCATGGTTCTGATTAGAGTTTATTGAATTGTACAAAATTAAATAATACGATCAATAAATAATAACATGCGGTAGTGGAATAGTTAATTATAAAAATTCAAAAACGGCAAAAAAAAAAAAAGTTAGTGATTTTTTATTATTGTTTACTTTTCCTTCAAATTGGTTTATTTACATTGGCTATATTAACGTATTCATTTCGGTGAACGCGTTCGGAAACGTTCACTGAACTCAATAAAAAGGAAAGTGGAACACATCGAGGCGCTCTTTGTCCCCCAGAAAGACATCAAAGAGCACGCCGGCACGTTCAGAGTAGAGAATGATTTAAAGAAATCCTATTATTAGCATAATTGAAAAGGAGAAATTCTTCGAATATTAGTTAAAAAAATTAATCTAATCAATTTTTTTTACCCTTTGATTACTAATGGAACGTATATGTCCCACTTGCATTTAAAAGTTATAGTCAAAGGGTTAATACGAAATATTTGCTAATGCAACATACTAACTTTTTGCACTCGGAAAAGTAATTCGATGCATAATTAGCATATAACTTTATACGCGCAATTCTTGTATATATACAAATTTATTTCGTTGCATCTCGGAAACTGCTCTAACGAAGGAAATTTTAAATTTTGATAAGGTTTTGCTTTTTAAGTTTATCTATATAACTATCTTTTCTGGGAAAAACACGATTTTACACAATCCTCCCCCCCCCATTATTTATAACTAAAGTACAATATAAACTAGAAAAATATTACAATAAATATGATATGATCTACCTACGCGTTTCAAAGATGGAGTAGTGGTTAGGGCTTCGGACTTCCATGCATTTTTCTGATGTTCGATACCGCATTTGCAATTCAATTAAATTTCGCTTATAACTTTAAACGAGCCATAGGATAGGATTTTATTTACAATTTTACAAAATAGAAGGAAAAAAAAAAAAACCCCGCCGCGTGAAGCTTGGTTTTCTAGATATTTTACCTAATACAAGGACTTGTTTATTGCTACGAAAAATAAATACAGTCTGTCAAAAAAGTATTGAGACACACTACAAGTTCGCAGATTTTTATCATAATATTTTACTTAAATGTGAAATTGAAACCGAGACAAAGAAATGAATATTATTTTGATATATACTAATCCCAATAATTCAAACAAAACTCTCATATTAATGCAATTATGGTTATATGATTGAAAATAAAAGAAATCAAGTAAAAAAAACGTGCTCAAAGTATTGGGACACTTCCCAATAAAATAAGCAAAATAATGCAAACTTAAAAGTTAGAATCTTTGTTGGACCATTCTTGCGTATTATGATCTCTCATAGTTTATTTGGCATAGATTGGATCAATTTTTTTGGAAAATAATCCATCGATTTTAGCCCACTCTATACCAAATGTTTTCTTAAATCCTGCTTGTTAGAAATTTGATATTCATACAGTTTTTGCTGCAAATAATCCCAGGCATGCTCAATGGGATTTAAGCCTGGACTTTGTGCAGGAGTCTTAATAACACTAGGGCAGTGGTAGAGGAATCATAACAATGGTAGAGGAGGCAAATACGAGCCTCAGGTTTCGGGTCATTATCTTGGTACAGTTAAAAAAGTCTTGAGATTCCTAGCTTGCTCTCACTTTGTTTTAAATTTCACTTGAGAATGTCAAGATAGACATATTTATTGTATCATCAAAAAATGCAAGTTCCCGACACCAATGCTTACCATACAGCCCCAGACTATTTAATTGCCATCTCCATATTTGATACTGCGTCGCCCCTTTTTGACATGCATTACTGTATTTGGGTTTCCGCCAAACCTTTTCCTTGCCATCCGATCTGAAAATGTTATATTTGATTTCATCAACAAAAATTTCATTTTTCTGAAATTCTTTTGGCTGTTTTGCATTACAAATGCCAGCCTAGCTTTGCTGGTGTAGGGATTTCTTTGAAATACTCTATGTTATTTGTCTTCTTAAAATATTTCTATTAGTTTCAGGATTTAAATATTTTTTGAGCTTAATTTTACATTGCAGAGTCAATTTTATTGCTCTAGTTTTTGGATTAAAGTAAACTTGTTTCACAATCTACCTCTCTTCACATTCATTAAATATCCTTACAAGCCCCGATCTTTGCTTGTTTTCAGTACTATTTGTTTTCTTGAATCTGTGAATAATGTTAAAAATAGTAGACTTACTCAGTTTCAAGATGTGTCCCATACAGCGAACTAATTTTGCATTTTTCCAATGACTTATTACAAGATTTCGCACATCAACTGATATATCATTGTTTCTCGCTATTTTTTCTATAAGAAATCTTATCTGTTGAGATTTTTATGTTTAAAATTTTAGTCTAAAAAAAGTGGTAATAAATTCAGCTCTATTGATGTGCTATATGTTTGTTGAATTACTCATTTCAAAAGTGCCCCAATACCTTTTTTAATCCTATTTGCCTTTGAATTATATTTGCAAAGTTAGATCAAATTATAATTTTAAAATACCAATACAATTTTCCTTGCAAATTGTACACCAAATTTTAAAATATGTGTTGATTCATTTTGTTTTAATTTTAAGGCGATAAATAGTTTTATAAATAGCTTCGTAGTTATTCATGCTAAGTGTCCCAATACTTTTTTGCGTGACTGTATATAATTTTTTTAAGTTGAATTTCCTCGAGGAATTAATCTACTTTTTCTTACCAATCTATACATATTTTTAACATTAGAATTTAAAAAAAAACACATCAGAATGTAGCACTATTCCAAATGGTGCCTGAGTGGAGACACCCGAATACAAAGGGTTAAATAATAAAAAGTGTAACAATTTCTTACTTTTTTTCTAGACGAGACAAAAAGTTGAAAATCTGAAATGACTCTTATATAGATATAAAAATTGGAAAAGGGAGCTCACTTTTACTTCATTTCTATTTAAAATTAATTATTTAATGTTTTAAAAAACTAAGTTTAATATTTTTAAATATAAACAAATGACTTAAAAATAAAATTCGAGGCCTTTAATTCAGTTTCTTGATAAATTTAAGAAATATCCAACATGGAGCATATAACTGAAATTTGAGATAATCCCCTCTAAGCAGGAAAATCTAGTCGCCTATATTATTATATAGACTTAAATCGGTCTTTAAAACAGCAATGTCTCTCTTTTGAATACAATATGCCAGAGGCTTTTGAAAAAGGAAAGAAAAAAACAGAGGAAAAAATATCGGCACTGGCCCATTAATTAGCCTTCCAGATCCTGGTGTGGTCAAGACAGTGTGTGGAACACCAGACCGAAATCATTCCAACCTATTCATTTCGTTTTGCATTATTCTACGAATGAAAGGCCACTAATTCTGCAACTCGCCCAATGATAATGAAGAGTTCAGACGTCTGCGAAAGAAGAATGCTTGGGATAAACAAACAGCAACATGTTCAACGGACCAGTTTATTGCTCCTAAAAGTCGCGCCGGCATTTTGCTCGAATACCCTCCCCGGGGTGGCTGTCAACAGGCATGATGAATTCGCTATTCAAAAATCACAGCCCACCAACATGTTTTCCAAACTGCCTTTGACAGATTCGCCATTCCTTTTTGCAGAGCAAAAAAGAAAAGATTTGAAAGGGTATTCGAACCCGTGCCAAATCGGGCAATCGCCACCCCCTTCAGACAGATACGACTTCCGATAGGGTAGTCGAGGTGTTATCAGACGATATTTTGTCTGGTGGTTATCCTCCAGATGTTTACAAGGTACTGAAAATAGAGATCGGAAGCTCGTTGAAGTTAAAGAACCTTTGAAATTTATAGGTCTTCACATTTGTTTTTAAAGGAGCGGTGCAAGTGTTCCTGTGCCTGCTGTGTTTGTCATTCTTTGTGCTAAATTAGCGTAATGCTTAGGCATTAAAGAGAATGGAACTTCGCGGTGGGTAACAGGTTTTTCTAGGATATAAATGGTGACAACAGGAATAGTGGTACAAAATGCTTGTTGCAATGACATGGATGGCGATATTTTATGTTACATTTACTGCAAAAGAAATATTTTTGGATGATATATCCAGCATTGCTAGGAGTCATAATTTTATTCATAATCCCATCCATTTTTTTTTTGTTAAAGAATTTTCAAGATTTCTTCTATTACAAGAATGTTCCAGGCATATTGAAGATTCGAAATTAATTTCGAAATTAAGAATTTGGAAATATTCTAACATTGTAGAATTAATTATATAGTTAAAATGTTATAGAAATTTTTAACAAATTTTACGAATTTTCGAAATTTAATAACACAATAAAATATTCTAGAATATTTCAAATTAAATCTCTTACGTTTCATGATTCTCAAAAATCTCAATTTAAAATTTTAACTTCTTATGTTTTATTATTTTCACTACAAGTAGGGGATTCAGACATTTGTTGTGCTATGTAATGCGGCCTCTTTTGAGACCAACGACTCAAGGCAGCTGCCTAATCTGCCTAGTCGGAAATCATCTGCCTTGTATATGCAAGGGCTTTATTTAATATTAAGATTTTCAGTTTCAGAAAAAGAATATAGGTTTCATAAATGAATGTTTGTTCATAAATTTCAGTTCTTTGTGCGATGTTCCCAAAGATATAATAGGAATGGTGAGGAATTTATCTCTGAATAAACTGATTTAAACCTACTTTCTCTTTCGATAGGATTTTCTATTCCCATATTTTTATACATCGGAAGATATGTACGATAATGTTTGGCACCCATATAATATATATAGACAATATCTAATGTTTTATTATATGATGTTGATATTACTGCCAAATAAATTTATAAACAATTAAGAAAATCTTTAAATTCTTTCATAATAATCACAAAAGAATGAATTATAAATGCCTTTAATATCTTAATCTTTTTCATTGTAGCACATTAACAGCAAAGACAGTGTATCTTGGCAAAGTCTCAAATTTAGCGAGAAGGGTGCTTTAAAAAACCAGGGGGAGTATACACCCCAAAACATTCTCATATATTTTGCAATAAATGTAGTGTATTATTAATCGCATGTCACTAGCATATAATGGTTACGAAGAAGTATGATTTTTGGCAATGAGTCACTAAAATACTGTTTATACAGTAGCTCCAGGACACCAAGTGTGCATTTTAGACGCCTTTCTTCAAAACGAGTGAAATTAAAATTTGACCCAAAACTGCAATTGGAGAGTCATAACAGAATTGTATTACATATCGAATTTTTTATATTTCAGTCATGGCATTTTTGAGTTATCGCGTTTGCATGCTTAGTAAAGTACAGAGCGACAGATGGTGCTAAAAGCGTTTAATCCAATTTTGATAGGTATTTACACTTAGATATTACATTTATATATTTATTTTAATCCATATAATGCTCTTCGTTTTCTTGTTATTGTGTTAACTTACATTCGTAGAGCCGGAGCAGATAGACTTTTCTGACCGGATTATGCCCAAAATAAGATAGAAATCTACAAATTTGGTATAAAGATGGTATACGAAATTTCATCCATCTAGCTGAAATCGTTCTTTGTCACAGACAGACGGACATTTTCCAAAAGTATGTTTTCGGAACTCAAGAAGGTCTGAAATGTAAGAATTCGTCAAAATATCAAATTCGAATTTCTTGACGATTATGAAACTTTCTCCATACTACGTATACGAGAAAGTAACAAGTGGATTCAACAAGCCTCATTATACACTTGAATTTAAATAATTATCAATTTTTTTATATCTTTTAAATTATGCAATCAATATTGCCTTTTTGGGGGGAGGTTGGGTGGAATATTCGGTATCCTCAACAATAGTATATCCTATTTTTGTTTTAAAAATCCATTTTCGAATAAATGTTTTCCTAAAAGTGCATGATTTATATCTTTTCTTTAATTTTTAAGTATTTTATGTTTTCAAGCAGCTTTATTTAATATTCGAATGTTTATTTTAATATCTTCGATATTTTGTTAACATGGAACTAAGTTAAAAAAAAAAGATTTACTATATTTTCGTTGTTTTAAACTGTCGGTTCTCTGATATAGAAAGTTGTATCATTATATAAAGAGCATGTTAATGATATATTTGTTTTTTTTTCTTTTACAGAGATTATATTTTAAAACAACAAAAAACTCCATTTTTCTTTTTCTTTGACTTGATCCCTTTAAGCTGTATATCGATGTTACATATATGTTCGTAAATAAGCTAAACTAATCATAAGCTAATAAGTAAGTAAGCTCTGTAAAGTAAGCTAAATATAATTTAAGAAAATACAAATAAAAAAAACCTAGACTAAATTACGATTATCGATTTAATCTGTATCGTGTAATTGTACTTCGGTGTTTTAAAAAGGAATCCATACATTATTATCTGAGAATACTAATTGACAAAGGAGAATAAGATAATATGGAGCTTATAATGAAACGCTTCTAAGCTTGATAAATGTGTTCCTGATTGTGGTTTTCAGAGTGTGAAAATGTCAATCTTTTTTGATCGATGGTTTTAACGGACAAACCTTAATTCAAAACACGTATCCTGCCAAGTTTTTTTTTCTCATTATGTTACCGCGGTTTCATAGTTTATGAAGTAAATCTGATTAACGATTATTAGTGTCTTAAAATTACGGCAGAATTTTAAGAATCAAATCAAAATGTTAGTGGAAATATACTGGTTCTTGTTAAAACTTGTTTTGATTAATGGCTTTGTTATCCTAGACATAAAAGAAAATGCGAATAAGATTTAATGACCTGTCGTTATATGCATTGTTTTTGCTGCAAGTAGATTTTTTTCTGCATAAACCCTTTATCTCTCAAACTTGATAGAAATTCACATTATTGGAACTGTTGAATTCCATTTTATTTTCTTAAAGTGAAAATTAATAGTAGAATTGAAAGTTTTTACACCTGAAATAATAGGAAAATGGCGATTTTATATAAAAATGTA
Organism: Argiope aurantia; assembly: GCA_026543865.1. Taxonomy (NCBI): domain Eukaryota; kingdom Metazoa; phylum Arthropoda; class Arachnida; order Araneae; family Araneidae; genus Argiope; species Argiope aurantia. The sequence continues at coordinate 157,158 of JAPMOR010004700.1, forward strand.
TATATTTGAAATTCAAAAATTTCTATGTGGCTTTTTTCTATGTGGCAAAAATTTTGGTGTGGCTTTTAGCTGAGTTGATAATATATACGAATCACTTAAAAATTATACAGATATAATTCGCCTTACCCTTGGTTTTATTTCAAAAACCTTTTCTGTTAGAAAGCTACAGATCTGTTCTGTTGAAAATTATATAGTATGATAAATGTAAACGATAATCTTGTGTT
>JAPMOR010004700.1:157391-182391 GCA_026543865.1 Argiope aurantia
TAATCTTGTGTTGAAAATTATATAGTATGATAAATGTAAACGATAATATTTTTATAACTACTTTATTTTAAAAGATGAATTGTTGGCAACATTAAGATATTTTATTTAGAAATAAAACTGCATAGTTAAATATGCTGACACTGCAATATCGATATATTTTATTGTGCAATTTGGATTAAAAAGGGAGTTTTATGGATTTTTATATATTAAGAGTTGAAATATTATTTAACGTGATCTTTAATCTTCTTCGTATGTTGTCTGGAGCCTCAGATGTCCTAAACTTTATTCATAACATGTAAAACATTCTTCAAAATTTACTGTTCTGTTTGAAATAAACTTATAATCCTGAATTTCTTATTTTACCAACAGTTTGATTTTTGTAATTATGAAAAATATTATTTTTGTCTTTCAAATTAAATCAATATAGAAGTCTAAAAATGGAGAGAGAAAAAGTCAAGCATTAGAAGATATCACCTCCTTTTTGTTGTAAGATGATTCTCAGTTTCAACTTAAATTTGTTGCAATAACTCCAATGAAAAAGTCATCGATCGAAAGAATCAATAATCAAAATTTATTCCATTATTTATGATGTCTTAACCGCAAATGAAATTATTATGATGAAAGATATTAAAATTCTTATTAAAATTTCTTTTTAGAAATATTAACTTTAAAACAGAAAATTATTATTAATATAATTATTTTACAAATGTTCTTTCAAATTACTATTTTACTTCATTCTTAGAGAGATGAACTTTTGAAACTGTCATTCATTACGAAGTTTTAATAATTCTTTTTAAAAGTATAAAATAAATGTTTGTTCAGGATTGTTTTTCAAATAAAATATCACAACGTACTTTTTTGTAATGAAAACTAAAACAAAATGGAATCAAATCACATGAAACGTGCTACATCAATTTTGCGCATTCAAGGTAATTCTTGCTAGCAGAAAAAAAAAGCGATTTTATATCGGTGTAAAACAATGCCATCAATTAAAGGGGCGCATTATGATATTTATCGTGTCATTGTGATGTTAGAACGATTCCATTATAAAAATGTTGATTTAAAATTGCAATTTTGATGCACACGAAAATTCAGTTATCTAATTATTACCTCCTTTCAGTTTATTATGTTCACATGCTTGCGAATGTAAAGAGTGGACAATCAGTCATTCAGTAGAGGAATCAAGATTAAAATTTGACAGAAAATCAATTTTAGCATTGGCGATTTTTAATTATTATATATACAAACAGGCAGAATTAAATAAAAAGTTTTTATTCGGGTTTTTGAATGTCTGTAATGTGGTGTATCAATTCGCAGACAGACAGACATGATTAAAAAGAAGGAAATTTGAATTTCTAAAAGGGAGGACTTTATCAAACTTTCAAGGTCTCTCTTTGATAAGTACAACTTTTCTCTGAATACTTCGCATATAAGAATGTAAGAAACAGCCATTATTATTCTGAGATTAAAACATCTCGATAATTTTAGAACTTCCTTCAACATAGCGACTCTGGAATCTGCTAAATGATTCAAATGATTTCATTCATTAAAAATTTAATAATTATTCTTTGTGGTACTTCACTTGATACTTCATGTTTTGTACTAATCTTCGTACTAATAAATGATGATATGGGAAATAAAAAGATACAAAACGATTTTTAAACTTCAAAGAAGGTGGGACGTTCCCCATTTCGAAAATTTTTGAAATATGAATTGTAAATAAAGGGTCCTATTTTTTTTTGCAAAGAAATATATATAATGAGCTATTTTAGTTCATAGACAAATGTTTTTATGATGTTTTATAAATTGTTTTCTTATGTCAAATCGAAAATGTGATGTGATGATGCAATCTTCTACTTTATAACTACAAACTGATACGTTCAGAAAAGAGAATTCTGAATAACTTCACTCTCAAACTAGCGTAACATACGAACATAAATTCCATATTTACAATAAATTTATTTTAATTTTAATTTACTTAAGATAAATATTTATAATAAACTGAATGTCATGTAAAAATATATATAAAAGAATTCATTATAAAGAATTTCTTGTATATTAATGCACAGAAACTAAGTTCAACAAATATCTAATGTTTGTAGAGGGAAGAGACTCTTTATTATGTGTTATGCCATGGATGAAAGAATGAGTTCAGTTTCAGGAACTACTTTTTATTAGCGGGTTAAGTTCCACGGCACAAACATTTAACACAAGCATATTGAAGAACAAGGCATAGAACAAATACCCACGGCAAGCAAGGACAACACAAGAGACAAGAATGAGGAATCATGGGAAAACATGGCTCTTGATAGGTGGCTCTAGTAGCGCCACCTATGAAGAAAGGAGAAGGCAGTAATTGTAACCGCTACATGTTTATGAATTTTGTATTTAGTCGCTTTGGAATAAAAGATGAGTTTTAGCACACATAACAGTTTAAGATTTCGTCCTTTCACTATAAAGATGGGAATGGCGCATAAATGAAGAAAAAGAGAAATATGCCTGCAGTATAGTGCGGTTATGGATACAGGAATCAGCAACGTTGCAATTCACAAGGAGACAAACTCAGAATCATCAGAAATAAAACTGGCTGCCAGATACAATAATAATATATAAAAAAAATAACAAAATATGCTTGGACAATGCATAAAATAAAAAAAAATACTATTAGAATACAAATATTATCAAAAATGCAAACAAGTGAAAACAATAGTATAAGAATTTATTAGTAGTTTGAATATTGTATTGAAAAATAATAAGAATTTTATCATGCTTAACGATATTTAAGAAAGAATAAATAATAAAGAAAAGTATGTTTTGAGAAAAAGGCAAAGGATTACAACGTTCTATCATAGAGATTACATTAATTACATTTTAAAAAATTAATTGACGAACTTTCAGTTTTTCACACTTATGCACATTATCCGTTTCTGTAGTTAATCTAATGTTCCTATTCTCTGACTAAAACTGAAAAATCGATTTTTTTTTTCAAAATACGAATCGACCCAGTTCCTTTAAACAACTTATAACGGTTACTATGGCAACGTATATTAAAAAATCAAAGGCCGCTATTAAGAAAAGCCTCATTTAAAATTGATTTAACCTAGTATTCTTATAAATCCTGCGTTAATTCAGTGTTATATTCAAAACAAAATATCTCACGAAGATAGAGAAAAAAAATTAACCCTTTTAAGTTATCGAAAGCATATCACATTTCGTAAATTCTGCAATTTCTTAGAATACTATAATTTCACGCAATAACTTAACCAAATATTTACTTTCTTTTTCTTTCACAAAAGGCGACCTTAGAACAATTCCCAGAACTCAAATTGGATACATGCAGCGAATCAATATCAAAATTGGATCTTTGAACCGAAACTAAATGACCATCCGTTAGACATACTGGCAGAAAATGAGGGCATTTATTTTTTTTGTGGAACCATAAAACCATAATGCTCTTCTATCTCCAACAATCTCCATAACAAATCTCTCTGTCTGTAAAATAGAGCTAGGATGTGAATTCCAGGGTTAAATGACTGAATGTCACCGCGATCGAATCTTTTTTTCGTTTCGAAAGGTCAAAAGCTTTTAAAAGAACGGAAATGGCCGAATTCCGCAAATCTTCTGGGCGGAAAATTCAGACTTAGACTGAAAGATATATCTCACTTCTCCAATTACATCAGTTCTTTTCATAAATTTATCACATGTAGAGTGGCTTTTAATTTTTCAATGCTATTTACATATTTTCAGAAATAAATTTGAAGAATTGAAAACAGGAAGATAACTAAAATCAGTCTTAAAAAATTTTTTTTAATCATAATTTAATTTTTTAAAGGAAATTTCTATATAAAAGCTATTTTTACTTAGAAGTATATGTATTGAATATTAATACATTTTTTTAAAACAAAAATGTATGGAGCATTAATAAGCGATAATAAAGTTGAAAATATAATAAATGTAAATAAAATATAAATTAAAAACAGTTTTAAAATATTCTTTTATTAGTATACTAAACAACTAATTATTAAACGAATTTATTTTAAATATCAACCATATTTTAATCTCGATCCTAGTAGTTTATCTAACTAACAGGTGGCGCCAGTCGTACACAAAACGCAATTTAATTAAACTAATGATTAACTTATAATCGCACTCTGAACATTTAATACGGCATGTTTTCAGTAAGGATATAAAAACGCTTAAATTTTAAGAAGCCTTGTACATCAAGAAGTAAGTTAAAAATCTATTGCAAAAATCCATCTTTATACACACAAAACAAGTCGAATTAAATAAAATGTTTAATAATTTTTTAAAATTTTTAATAGGCATTAAAGCACGATTTAGTTAAAAAATGGTTAAATTTTTGTTTTAGATAAATATCATCTTAATTCATTTTCTATATATACCGTAAAAAGTTTATGAGCGTATTTTTAATTTTTTCGAAAAAAAATCAAATTTTTAAAATGGGATTTACTTAAATTTCTGCTGAAATCTTACAAGAAAATTCGAAAAGGGTGATTCTTTGTTGTAAAAGTACGTCGAAACCCTATATTTCAAGAGCAACTCGGGAGAGGTTAAAATTCTTAAATGCTTTTGAAACTGTATTGACAAATCAGAATTTCATCAAAATATTAATTTTCAGAGTCGATACTTCTTATCTACTTAATACTGACTCAAAAATAAAATAATTCTTTGTGAAGTTCAAATTTTTATACTAACCATAAATTAATACTAAATAATTAAGTATTCCGTCGTAACCATAAACAGAAGAAGTAAAATTAAATATAATTTGTTCAAAATAATTGGCCAAAATCAAAATGCTAGTTTTCCACCCCCAAATCTCATACCGATTTCACTAATTTTTATTTTATATGAAATTTTATGATTTAAAGATATGTCGTCATTATTCGGCTAAATTTCAACCTTCTCTATTTTTGAGAGATCACAAAAATACTCATGTTGTTAAATTTTGTGTAGGACATTCAGTAGAGTGGTATAAAGGTTAAGAGTATAGGAGCCTTAAATCTTTCAAAAAATTGTTATTTAAAATTTTTGCATTTTCAGTTTTTTTAAAAACTTTATTCAGATAAAATTTTTATGAAGACAAAATTTTTTTATACAAATTTTTACTATTAATTATTGCAAGCAAAAAAAAAAAGATATATATTGAAAAAAAAGAAGGGGGGAGGGGAACTCATTTATTGCACATTTATTTGATATTCATTTTTGGATGAACATTATCGAGTTGATTATGTGAATTCCTTTTGTCCCTTTTTAACTAGCAGTAGTGGTCGCAACATTTTTTCTCATATACTCTGATAAAAGTGTTATCGACCTACCCCAACCCAATATAAAATTGTGGATTTTGGAAAAGACCGTGAATGCCACGAGTACTCCAATTTTTATTTTTAGAGTCCCACACAATAGAATTGTATACTTCTCAATGCAATAAAGAAAATTGTTATTTGTGCATTAATTGTATGGCATTCTGCTAACAAAAGTTACGAAGTGTCGATGCTTGGCGAGAATTTGCTGTTTTTAATGACTCTAGCGCAGGGGTGGCGAACCTTTATGGATCAACGTGCCATTTCTTTTCTAAAGAAATGTTTAATGAGGTATAAACGTGCCGTCAAATAATTTTGATTATTGGGGAAATAATAAAACTAAATACAACTCAAACTATTTATACAACTCAAATCACACTATCAAACTATTTATACAACTCAAATCACACTATCAAACTATTTATACAACTCAAATCACACTATCAAACTATTTATACAATTCAAATCACTCTATTAACAACTCAAAATCTTTATTTACTACAAAAAATCAATTACCAAAAGTCTTTATTTACTACAAAAAATACATTTTGTACTGTCTAGTATTAAATGTTTTAGTTATACGTGTAATTCAAATTAAAGTAACAGTGTGACTTTTGTTGCAGTTTAGATGACAACTTATATTAGGATTGTATGATATTACTTTTTGCAGAATGCATGTTGAATTGGAGTCATCTGTCAAATAGTTTCTAAGAGAGTCTTTAATGTTATCAATCTCTGAAAAAAATGACTCACAGGCATAGGTAGATGAAAATATGATTAAAATAGCATGAGCCAGCTTCTTCAAACAGTTAAATGTGTCTGGAATCGAATTCCATGTTTCCAAAATTTCGTTATTGGGATTTTTACTTATAATGCTTGTTAATCTTTCTGTTTCAATCAGTTCCAACTTTTTCCTTGTTTCAATAAATTTTTGAATCCATATTGAACTAGACTGGGAATCAATCAGTTGTATTTGAAATTCTTCAATTTCCAACCAATTGAATTGGGACAAGTTCAGTTTATCAAATGAAGTCACATGCAAACCGTTTGGAAGCCGTTTTGCAAACCATAAAATGCAAACCGTTTTGATCGGCAGCGTGCCCAAAATATTGTGCCGCGTGCCATCCATTGGTTTGCCATTCCTGCTCTAGGGCGCGATCTTTGGCAATTTTTTTAGCGTTAGTTATTTGTATGCGGTTAATACAAAATTATCAGAAAAGTGAATCTGTCTGTGAATATTATAATTCAAAATAGTTTCCAGCTAAGAGGATAAAATTTGGTCTGTGTTCATTTCATTACATTCGTAGATTTATGCCAAATTTTGAACAAAATACATTCAGAGAAAATTTGACTATTCGATTACAAGTAAATTCGATAACTACAAAACGTAAAGGACTAGACAGATAAAATTTGGCACACAAATTTAGCACATAAAATGTAGTTTCTTGTCAAATTTTGAACCCAAATCTTTCAAAAAATAGTCTGCGCAATGGAATGACTTAAATGAATGGAAGTGACTATAACTGTGTGACTAGTGTGAATCTAGTGACTATAACTGTAACTACATGTTAAGTTTTGGTTTCAATTCAGTCGTAGGCAAAATCGGATGTCCAAAATACCTATTCGCACGATAGATTCAGTAAAAATGATAGTTTCGTGGCAAAAATCAATATTTCGTAATTATTGTTAGCGAATGCCACGTTAAGTATTCGCAGCTTTACCTAAGATTCAAATTTTATGGAGGGGGGAGTTGTAAAATCTCTATTGAAGTGTGTGCGAGAAAGTTTCGGAGAGACCACTTCCGTTAATTTAGAATTTTTTTCTGTTAAAAAAATAAAGCATTTCATTGTGATTAATTGAATAATTTATAAAAAAATAAAAAAAATTCCAAATTTATCAAAAGTTGATTTTACTATAATAAGAAAGTTGCATTTTGCTTTCATAAATAATTTCGAAAACGCATTAGTAAAGGAGAAGATTTTGAAAAAAGAAATACATTATAACTGGCTAATTTAACTTTGTCGGCATAGAAGTTTTCAACTTCTTTTTAAACAGTACGAGTTAAATGTCCGCCAAAACTTGAAATTTGCTGATACTTTGCTGACGATGTCATTAAGACATTGAATTAAAACCCTTTTTAACCTATTCCCGATCAATCAACTGATCACTAAAGGTGCTAGTAATTTATTAATTTTCACTTTTGAATACTTAGTCCCCTTATATAAATGGCAGATAATTTAATAATTCACCTACAGGTGAAGATAATGAACTAGTCTTTAAAGCATCGCATATGAAGAGGTGCTTTCATACAGCAAAAAGCTGATCGGTTGAAAAAAAAAGCTCCAGAAACAAAAATAATAACCTTTCAATGATTCCCATTCAGAATTCAAGGTTAATCGCTCATTAGTACCTTCGAGTAGAAACTTAACTGAACAAAGGGTCGAATTGTGTCTCCGCTGTTTATGCTCTGGGTTTCTACCCTTTAAAAGTCGACCAATGGCAGTTGGACTTAAGGCGCGACCTTAAGCGTCCGACAGATGTTGATATCACTCATTAAAACGCATATTACTGAAGAGGAATGATTTTTCTTCTTTCGCTTTCTTTTCTTTGTACACTGTTGTGATTAATGCACTTGGGTTTTCTTGCAGTTTTGATTTATTGCATAGCAAAAAAATAGTCATGAATACAACTTGTTAAAAATATTTCAATAAAATGTTACCACTTAAGAGATAAAAATCTAGGCTAGTGAGATTTTGTCGGTCAGTTGCTTTTATGTTTTTAAGTTTTCCAACGCAAGCTATTTTAAATGTTGTATAATATTTAAATGCTTAATGTGTTTGGATATAGTTGAAACTCACTGTGATATTTCAGATGGGTATAGTTATCCAAATGAAAATCAATTACCATTTAATGCATTTCGCATTCAGTAAGAAAACTGAGCCCGAATGTCTGTAGTTTAATAAAATAAGAACGGAAATGAATAAAGACTTTACGAATTTATTATTGTAAACATAGAAAAGAACTTTCAATATACAAATCATTGTCAAATATATTTATGTTAAAATTTGTTTTTTAACTTCTTAAAATTTAACATGTAACAGCCATTAAACTGGAAAGAATAAATTCAGTTAATGATGCATTTTTTTACATAGAAGTAAAAATTATTTTAGTATAATATTTGAGAGTTGATTCTACTTAAGGATCCAGTAGCCAAAGTTGATATTTTTTGATGATTTCTCGCCAAATGTGATAACTTTGATCGCCCAAGCTGTCAAAATATTGGAAAATTGGACGAATGACACGATTTTAGCATGCTTGGCAAGGAACTGGATTCTGGTGTTAGGTTTTACAGAAAATTATGTATTTTTTAAAAAACAGAGTTATTTTTTTTTAATATTCATAACTAAAATCACATCTGAAATTAAAGAAGTAATGTTGTTAATTTAATTTTTATTGAAAAATAACCAGTTCCAAAAAATAAAAGATATTGTAATTCCCCTGATTCCAAAAATTGAACAGTTTTTGTACATTTTTTGCAATTTCGAATCCATTGTTCCGTAATCTGAAGATTATTGATTTAAAGAAGAATCTGTGATTCCTTTCCAAATTGTCTTTTCTACTCTGAGTTAAAAACTTTAAAATAAATAAGTATTTTTTTTATTTTCTACAAATGCTATCCCTATTTTTATTAAGAAAGGGAGAAATATATTACACCATCAACTTAAAAAAAACCAGGCCTAGTGGATGTAAAATAAATTTTAAATCGTATCAAAATTAGTTTATTAAATACACACACACACACACATATATATATCGTGCAATTTTAGAGAAAAACAAATTTTAAACATTTGAAATGAATTCATACAAGGTGCAGATTTGATATTTTTTTTTTCAAAATCTTTAAATACGAAATATAACGAAGGCCTTTTCAAAATGAAAGAATTTTTATTTTCCAAATAAAGTGTTTATTTTGTGCATATAAAACGCCGATAGATATTCTTCACATTGATACTATTATTAAAGAAAGCAATATATCTTTTATTGCAGATTTTTAAAATAGTCAAAAAATTTCTCTTTTCTGTATGCAAAATTTTTTCAAGCATACAAAGCTCTAATGAATGCAGTTTCAAAAAAAGGAATCTGAACATTGTTTATACGAATTATTTTTCAAATATTGAGTTTTCCCTTTTTTTTCATAATATTTATTCCTATTGGAAATTATGAGAACTATCTCATATACAAAAAGGATCTCTTATTGAGAAATATTTATTCAATAAAACTTTTATTATAAAGCAAATTAATTCTTACTTTTATTGTTTACATTCATTGTTAATTACTTTCATTGTTTTTACAGAATCCTTAATGTCAAATCGCAATATAACAATAAAAGCAATAAAACAATAAATATCATTAGATATATGAATTAGATTATGCAGACGATAATAATAATTCTAAATTATTTCAGTTGTATGAATTAAATAGCAAACGATTTTATTTATTCAATTATTTTATGTAACTTATTTAGGTATTAAATACAAATGATTTACTTATTCATTTTTTTATCATTAGACAGATGGCATCGTTATGAACTATCGCTCTTATTGAGAATATTCGAAATTCTTGTATTCGAAAAAAAGTTTTTATTAATTATTTTCAAATATATGAGAAAAATAAGACGATTAAATTTCTATGATGCATATTATATGCAATCTAAAAAAGATGAGAGACAAATAGATAGCTTTTTAAAATTTAATTATACTATAGCAAATGGAATTAAAGGATTAAAATAGTAATTATATTATTTTAATCATTAAATTCCAGTTCTGTAATTAATTTAAAAGCATTTAGCAGTACATGGATAGTTTCAGAATTTGTAATTATTTTACAATTCATTGTTATAGTTAAGCAAGCAAACAAACAAACAAAAAAAGGAAACATACTTAATATTTCAAATGCATTGTTTTAGTGCTAAACTAAATATATATATGAAACATAAATAATAATAATTAATAATACATGAATGATAATAATATAATTCTTATAAAAAAGGAATAGTTATGGAATGGTACGCCTAAAATTCTAGTTAAATATGTCAAAAATAATCCGAATTAACTCGGATTATTTTTCTTAATAACACAAAAAAAATTCTATGCCATTATGAATTATTGCAAAATTTCTTTAGGTAAGCAAAAAATATGTTCATTAATACGTGCATTGCTTAACTATTTAAAAGCTACTCGAAGCTATTTAAAATTCAGCTTCAACACACAGATGAACACGGGATTCGAATTTCATCGGAAAAGAGAGAGGAAAAAGGAATTTTTAGACACAGGTTTACATGTTTTTTTTTTAAAAAAAAAATGTATTCTATTTTAGATTTTTTTTATTTTAAGGTATGTACATTTATATTTTTAAAGAAAATTTGATTTTATTAGAAATTAGTGATGTCATATCTGCTAACATTAAAGATTGATCACAGCGCTTCTAGAAGTTAATCTAGAAAGAAAGGAATTTTATTTCTACATCTATGATGGACAGAGAAAAGGAGTCAGTTGTACAAATTATAGTTGTTGCCGATTTAATATGTAAGTCAAATTCTGTATTCAACGGTAACATAGCTTATAGCTTTGAAAATATTACTTTATCAAATCATCAGAGCCGCGGTGAACTGGTGGTAAGATCTTGTCACTGTGCCTGAAAGGTTCCAGATTCGAAACCCGATTCCACTGAAGGACCGACATGTAAGCGGGTGTAGTTCACGCTAAATCCGTCGGGCAAAATGTTCTCCAGCTGGTTCAAAACTACGAGGACCTTCCCTTTAAAACGGGACGTTAATATAATTGAATTAAACGAAACGGAACTAAATTATGAGATCATCGTAAGAGATGCGTCCCTAAACAAATGAAGAAATGAAACATTTTAAGACGAAAGTTTATTACTTTCCTGTATATGAAGTATGGAAAGAGAATGTATAGCAAATCGACGAAAAATTTGAACTCAAGATTTTGGCAAAGTTCCACTTTGGGACCTCACTGACTCATTTTTGGAATTATATCTCTGTGAACAAAATTGTCGCATTGAGTTTCACAGATGTAATTTGGAATGTACAAGTTTGTTGATTTCCATCAGAGTTTGAGAGAAATCCATTTAAAGGAGGTCTGTCTGCTCGGTTGTTCGAATATACATGAAAAAGTTAAATAGAAAATGAAAAACGCTAATTGAAATTTGGTATACAGATTTAAAATCTAATTTCTATAAAAATTGGAACTTATATGTCAAGGAATATGTCAATTGGAATATGTCAAGGGGTTGAGCATCTATCGGTTTGTATTTTTGAGTATTTGTAAACGCGATAGAAAAAAAAAACCTACTGCCAAGATGATTGAAATTTGGTATATGATCTTATGATTACAATTGTTATTATATCCAAATTTTGTTTCCAATCGTATGGGAAAAAAAGAAAGGAAATAAACTGCTTGTGTAATAACCATGTCTCAGTGATTAATCGCCCATGATGGCACTCTAATGAGCTCTTTCGGAACTATTGTTCGCTCATGACAAACGGCTAATAATACACAAGTATACTTATTACTGATTAGGAAAGTTTGGGAAGATCTTTTCCATCAGCTAATTTATAAAATTAATATTTTAGTACAAAAAATTAAATAGAAGGAATATTATAAAGGGAGAAAAACAATCCAGAAGATTCCTGGATTATTTTATATCAATAATTACAGAACACATATTCACAAGAAAATGAAACGAAGCTATTGCTGTTCGTACATTATGCGGAATCAGTTGTACTCTAAACAAAGGTCGTAAACATCTGACGTATCTTTAATTTTATATTATTCTCTTTTAATTTTCAAGATAAAATTTTATATATTATACAATTGTTATAATAATATTATTTGAAATCGACGAATTGGAAGTCAGATATGTTCCCGAATCTGATGCAGATAAGATGGCATGTTTAAATTAAAATTTTATTTTAAAAAGGGTCGCCAAAGGTGGCTAGCTGTTCGCCAGAATTAATATTCGCTAAAATTTTCAATTCAATATTTTTTGTAAATTGGTTTCTTAATAATTTCTTCAGCAAAATATTTTAAACTTTACATTTGATAGCCATATAATTTATTCTATTATAGAAGCCTTACGCCATTCTGCCCATTGCGTTATGTATTTTTTTTAATTTTCTGTAAAATTTGAAATTTAAATTGAAGTAGAAATGATTAAACTTTAATTAAACTAAAATCTTTTTTGTTAAAACTAAACATATTTTTAAACATATGAATACAGAAAAACAACCGCTCATCACTAAAGTCATATGTGCACTACAGAATATTTTTTAATAATTTATGTAAAATCTCAAAGAATTATTCAATTTTTTTCCCGATTCATCATAAAATTCCCTTTTTAGTTTTATTTTCAAATAATAATATTTTATTTTGTTTTTATCTATAAATATATTTCACAAAACTATGAAGACTATGCAGTCCTTTGGTGCTAAGGAATCGTATTCTGCGAAATATTCTTGACAATCCAACATTTAAATAAATAAATGCTTCTATTTTCTGAGAATAAAGTTGACCATATCATGAAGTTTTGAGTATTACAATTTTAGAACAATTAACAATTTCATAATGTTAGACTAATCAGCTTTGAGGAAATTACGGCCGTTGATTGGCTTCTGTTCTTAAAATGATCAATGGTTTGGTCTAAGAGCGTTCTTTTTTATAATACAATAATATTCAAGTTTTCATAACGCATTCATTTTTATTTAAAATAGAGTGGACTTTTCTTTACCCTTTAATTGTTAGCGTTACAAGAATATTTCACTAAATATGACTCAAAAATATAAAATTCGTTATTCATCAGAATGTTGATTGACTTGCATAAAATAGTATTCTTTACTCCCTTTAAACGGTTTTTCCTATTAGATGTATAAGTATAATACTAAGTTTTTAGAAGTATATATAAACCATGGTTGCTTTAAATTCTAAAGAATTATTGAAATAATAATACAGATATTTTAAAAGTTCACATAAATCATTTTTCTTGCAATTTTCTTTCTAGAGAATATCAGATTTCATGTATACTTCTTACAGACACTTGCCGATTACGCTTAGTGTGCAATGCGAGTTAACTTCATCTTTTAATTTGAGGTTTTGTCAACCTGATGACAACGCGTTGATAAAAGCTTGTTTTTCCCAATCACACGTTTTGAGCTCGTGAAGCTAAAATTTTATTTTTTGTGTAATAAATTGTTGTAAAATATGCTTTAAAAAATATTTTTTGGAATTTGAACAAATTATAAATTTAATTTATATACTTAAAAACAAGTAATATTAAAAAGATAACTTTAACATCATTTTTAAATTCAAAAAATTATCTTTTTGCTCTAATATTTTTAGACGCTGTGGTTGAAAAAGGTAAACTTTCGTTTAATTTTTCAAAAATAATTTTAAGTAAAATTTCCGCAAAAAATCACTTTGAAATACATATTTCCAATCTCTAATGCTTGCATATATGAGCCGTTTATTTTGAAAATGAGGCAAGTCCATTTTTTGTTATTGCGAGATATTTAAAGGTTTGCTTTTCAATAAATTTAAAAATATTGGTAATATTAATAGATATATTTTTTGTATTTTGTGGTACCAGATATTGTAAGTTTATAATTCAATAGTGTTTACAGTGCTGACTAAAAAAGTAAGAGTTCCATTATAACTAAATTGATTTGCCTCCTTTTTAAAATTAAAGAATTATTGCAATCATTCATTTAATTGGAAAATAATATTTCAGTTTCATCAGCCTTCTTTTAAGAATAAAAATAAAATACTATTCAAATTTTTATAAATATTTATTTATTTGATAAAAAGGAAAACAAAACCAAGAATATTCTAGTAGAAAATATAACATAACAACAAACCATTCAGTTTTATTAAGAATTTCAATGAAATTATATATTTCAGTTTATACGTAGGTATAATCAATTTGAATTTTATTCAAGATTTAACATTTAAAAAAATTCATGATGAACGGGAGATATATATGGTAATATATCCATCATATCCTTGTATTTTTCAGATGCAATAAATCTCCATTTTTTCTTACATAAAAGATAGTTTTGCATTTTTGAAATTACTTGGAATTATTTACCTTTCTCGTTGTGTTAACAAATCGATAATTTTAAATTAAAAATCTCGTTCTATCGAAGTTTTGTTGAACATTTTGTATATTGCAACCCTTGTAAATCGGATGAGGCCGCAGTGGCCTGGTGGTAAGGTCTCGGCTTCGGAACCGGAGGGTTTCAGGTTCGAGACCCGATTCCACCGAAGAACCGTCGTGTAAGGGGGGGGGTCTGTTGCACGTTAAATCCGTCCTGACCAAACGTCCTCCCGCTGGTGTGGTGTGGAGAGGGGGGTGCCTGCTCAGGTGTCGTCATCGTCATCTGACCGTGGTTCAAAATTACGAGGTCCGTCACAAAAAATAGCCCTAGTGTTGCTTCAAACGGGACGTTAATAAAACTAAACTGATCCAGCATATAGATAATCAATTCACGGTTTCTCCATCGATATTTTTCTTTCTTTTTAAAACCGCTTTTTCCAGAGGTTGGGTTGAAAATAAATTTCCATGTTTAATTTCATGTACTAAAAATTTATTATGTTTTCGACAATTTTGTATTACTTTATAGTAATCCTGGGGAATATGCAAAGAACTGGTTTCTGAATTGAATAGTTCCTGGATAGTTCCACTCCAAAATCACGATCGTTCAGTAGAAATGAATGTCCTGACAATAAAAATTTGTGATCAATGATATTTATTTCGTTGTCACTGGACTGAATAATCGGTGATGGAAGTAAACATTATTATCGACACACAAAATTAAGAAATACTTTTTATTATTTATAAAATACTGTACAACCAGCGATTTTCAATATCAAAAATAGATAAATAGAAACACCCTAGATTTCAGATATAATGTCAAACGGCCACATTTCCTTCACCATAGAGCAACTGGAGCTAAATCTTGCTGTAATATATTCGTTCAAATATATTACGACAATCTAAGATGGACTTGTACCACTTTCAAATTAAACAGATTTTCAATACTGTTAAGAGCTAAAACTTCCATCTCCAAAATACTAGAATCTAAATATTTTTTTGACTATAAATTTTTTTACGCATAAAAAGATTACAACTTTTATCTATAACTGCCATTATCTCCATTTTTTTTTTCAAAAATGGACTTGCCCCTCTTTCAAAATAAACGGCTCATATAAGCCAACAATCCAAGTTTGCTAGCTCTAAGTCAAATGGTAGAAAATTTTTTAAAAAATAGAAAAAAAAATTACGTTACAAAATAATAAGTATAATTGAAAAAAAAAGTTTTTTGAACTTTGATAAGGTAAAAATCATTTTTGTGCTGCAATATTTCCGAAAGTTATCACTGCAAAATGCCAAAATAATTCTAATAAAAGTTTCAGAAAAGAAAAATCGTTCCAAGGTGTACATTCCCACTCTTAGAGGTATGTATGTGGAAAAGGGTCGAACAATCAAATATGTTGAGTGCCATAATAGACATTTTTATTAATGCCAACTGGTGTAAAAATGAAACGCGTAAGTAATATAAAGATGAAGCTTATTTCTAAAACATATTAAGTTAATATATTTTCAAAATATCAAATTTTCTTTTTGTGAAGGCTACACATAATAATATTAATTACATAATAATTACATAATGTAATAGTAATATTAATTACTACATTATTTATTTAACAGATTGTCAATTAATTATATACTATTTATATAATAAATCTGCAATTATATTAAATCACAGTAATGTTATAATTTACTAGATTAACAAAATATTAGCCTCGTGTGATATAACATAATCTATTTGCTGCGAATAAAAATTACTTTCCCAGCTATAACTTTCATTTTTAGAATCTCACTTCACGGCTTAAAGATGTCGGTACAACCTTTTGCATATTAAACTTATAATTATCAACAAAGCGATCTAAATGTCTTCAAACTGACTGTAGACCGATGGGGAAAATGTATCGTTTTTTTTGCATTCATAAGAAATCTATTTTTTGCTTATTCTTTTGTGAAATAAGTATAATAAGCTAAGAATTCGAAAACTTTATTAAAAAACTCGATTTCAAGATTTGGATGCTTTTTGAGTTTTAAATCACTCTAAGAGAAAAAAAAAATAATAACAAAAAAAAATGAAATATGGAATTGTACTTGTCTGTCTCTCCTAGGTTTGGTTTGGTTTGATTTGATGTTTTATGGCACAAGAACCAATATGAAGGTTATACTGCTCCAAACAAGTTTATTTCTAATTCAAAGTTTAATTAAAATAGTTCCTATAAAAGTGAAATAAAAAACATTGGTAAAACGATGATAAATTACAAAAAGGCAAAACGAAGCCAAAATGGTAAGTTCAAATTAAGGAATAAAAACCTATAGATTTTAAAAAGACAAAAAGGTTCCCATGTGGATCTCTACCAAGCAACAAGGGCAAAGTCACCGCTGTTGTTTTGAAATAAAATAAGCGCTGAGCATTAAAATAAGGGCATTCAATAAGGATATGATAAACTGTTATTCCACAATCGCAATGTGGACATGTTGGCAATTGATCATTTAATAACAGATGTCTATGTGTGAATCTAGTGTGACCAATTCTCAGACGAGTTTAAACTGTGTCTCTAAGAACATGTTAATTAAAAAAAGAAGCGACTTGTTAGTAATTTCTAGTGTATGAAGTACAGAATAACCACTCGAAAATTAGAAGTGATTTTGATGAATCTTTACGTTTCAGACCTGTGAGTTAAAAAACCACACTTCTGACATTATGTCTTTCCGTTTGTAAATACGATAACTCAAAAAATCTTTCAGCTAGAAGGATGAAATTTAGTATATGGATTTCAGACCACATGTCTTGATGTCTGGATAGACATCTCTGGATAGAGATAGAGAATAAGAATTTTGCACGAAATGTTGTCAAAAGAATTCTGTTTGTCCACCTTTTTTTTTAACAAGTGAGCAGACGAGCATACAGGACAGACGCGAGATGGTAACTCAAATATTAAATGACCTAAATGCATGAAATTTTCTATACTGATTAATTATCAGAATTATAAATCCATATAAATTTTTCATCCATTTCTGTCTGACTGAAATCTTAATTTGCCCATTTGTGATAATGCGAACGTGATTAGAAATCAAAGAGAGTAGTTTTACCGAAACTTCTCGCATACTCACTCATAAAGGTGTTATCACCCCCACTCCCACCATATAAAATTGTGGATCCAAAGCAGTGTTTCCCAAAGTGTGGTACACGGAGAATAAGAGTTTGATGGGGATACAACTGAGGCAAAAGTCAACCCCCGGAAAATCACGTGACTCTGTCCAAAATGAAAGAAAACCGAATCGTCTGTGATCCACTGTCCCTCCCCACGTGACCGAAATCGGAGAAATCTTTGATTTTTACCACGAACGGGGTTAAGTACCCCCTGTTGCTTTGGCTTACTTGCTTACAATATAACTTTTATTTATATTTTATTATGAATAATTTTATTTCTCTTTTCTAATTATTTTGTGCATGTCACAAAAAAAAAGAAAAAGAAAAAGAAATATATTTTTGATTGTTTTTAAAATACATCCATTTTTTTTTGACGAGGGGTCCATTACGAAAATTATAGAAGGGGTATACATATGTCAAAAGTTTGGGAAACACTGATCTAAGGCAAAGGTATAATGTGAGAACTTAATTTTTAGAATCCCACACATGATCGTTTTTGCTTCTTAGTAACTGAAGAAACTGAATATGTATTTTGGGTGTTTTTTTTTTCTTCAACAGATTGGAGACAAAATTTAACAGATTTAATTTTAGTCAGACTGATAGACGGGTAATTCCCTGCCGGATTTTACTCAACATTCAATACGGACCTATACTTTAGATGATATTACATACTAAAACTTTGTACCAAATTTTATCCATCTAGCACTTTAAATTTTGAAATAAACATGTTCATTTACTCTTGAACAGACTTCTTTTGAATGGATTTCATTTAAAATTTGATAAAAAAAAATAAGATAAAAGATTAGGCAGTATAATCGTATGCACAAAGATTATAACTTATCCATTTAAATATCATCCATTTAAATCAAAACGTCTTTGAACTTATTCTCAAATAGACAAAGCGACTGTCAGTCAGGGAGATATATTTCAAAAAATTTCATTTTGGGGAAGTCTGAAGCATAGGGATTCGTCAAAAGTAAAAACCCTACAAGCTTAGATGAATGACATTTTGAGCGTGATCCTGACATAAACATTGAAAATCTTTCTTGAATTTTAAATCCAATATAGATTGTTCTATATATGCACGTATCAGTTTCCTATTCATTAAGAGACGAATATAAACAAAAAATGATGCATATTTTACAAATATATGAGAAGGTCAATCGAAACATTTCTGAAGGTTAATTACTTTATAAAAATTTATAAATAAAACTCCCAAATTTTTGCTACTTATAGAATTTTTAAATTATTAAATGGATTTAGAAAAAAATGTTATGAAATATTATAAGTAATGAATAAATTCTTTAAATAAAAATTAATATTTGTGAATTAACCTAAATTTACATTTAGGTTCTCTTTTCTTAAAAAATATTCAAAACGTGATTTTTTTTTAATGGTCGATTTAGATTCAAATTCTTTTTTGAAAATTGTCGCTTTTGTAATCCAAATTTTAAGTTGCCGCTCACAATATCCAATAATTTTAGCTTCATTCTTTAAAAACTGTCAATAACTTACACATTTTTTTGCAATTTTTAAAAATTGCTTATAAATTTTCCAGTAATGATTAGATATTAACATTCTTTGCTGAAATAGCTACTCTTACTTTAATTAAAATAAAATTGTAGAAGAAAGAAGATGTAGTATATTATACATAAAAACCTTTTACATAAATCTACACATATATGCAAATTAGATATATGATAACTTTTTTATTCTAAATATTTGTTATGCTATAAATATTTTAAAATTTGTTTACAAACATTCAAATATAAGAAAGGTAAGGGTTATGAATGGGAGGGGTTTGGTTGCTTCCAGTTAATGAGGGGTTCTTGACAATTAAAGATTTAATTTTTCATTTGTAGAAAACATTAAAATAATTTCATAATGAGCAATGCTTTGCATATCAATCCGTAAAAACTATAGTAGGAACGGAATATTTTAACAATACCCAATATAAAATAATTTTCCCAAGATTTTTCTCTTCCCAATGATAGTTTTATACTCAATATCAACATCGTCTTTATCAAAGTTAATGCATGTAAACCAGTGGAAGTAGTCTACACCAAACTTTCTTGCATACTTTCCGATAAAAGTATAGTACCAGAAAACGCCTTGCTTGGCATTGGCGTAAAATAGTTAAGAAATATTAATCTTTAGCATGAATTTAGTATTTTTTACAGAATCTATCGTATGATATATGACGAGATATTTGGCGATTAATCCTTGGCATGCGGTTAATAGTATCCGAAAATCCAATTTGTGTTTTAAACGCGTTTTTCAAAACCGAATAAAACAAAAATTTGGCACTGAGCTACACTTATATTCACAAAATCCCATATCAGATTTGATAAATTAAATCATTGTGTTTTTGAGTTATTACGTTTACATGTTTATGACCGACATACAATCAATCCCTTGTTGGATCTGACTCAAAACTCAAAAGATGTCTACGCTATAGATGCCTAGTTTGTGTACGGAGTTTTATTCATTTAACTCTCTTTGTTTTGAAGCTATTATGTTAACTAATATTTGAAGAGTTGGACAGAGTTCTTCGGAATGGAGAGTTTTCAAAATTTGATAAAAATTTGAAGTAAAGACCGCATACCAAATCTTTCATCCATTTATCTCAATGCGTTTTTGAGTTACTTTTGTCACAGAAAGACATATAGATATTTTCCAAAAGTGTGTTTTTCGTATTCAGAGAGATCAGAAATGTGGAGATTTCTCAAATATCGAGTTCGAATTTTTTGAGAATTACGATAATTTGACGATTATTGGAGCACCCGCCTCCATCTCGAGGCTATCTCCTTCCTGGTTCAGTGGTGGCCTGGCAGATGATGTGTCTTGAACTGTAGCGATATTGGAAATGAGCATTTATTCCGTCTGGTCTTGTGTCGAAGGTATGGGTGAGAGAGTTAAAGTCTTTCGTCCAATGGGAAGGCTTGGTCTTGGTGGATTTTTGAGAATTACAATACTTCTTTCGCTTTATGTAGAAAAAAAAATGTTTCTTTATCTTTATGAAGAAATTTCTTACGAATTTGTTTTCTGAATTCTTATAACTTAGAAACAAATGTAAAGAAAAATCTTTCTATTTTAATTTTTGAATCTATTTAACTTATTTTATGATTTGATTCGTATATTTATGTCTAACAAGACAAGTATAACAATATTGCAAGAAATAATAAATTTCTGCTAAGCCTACAAGAACACTGTTAGCATTTAGTTGTTTTTGATTACAGCAAATGAATTTTAATACGGCAAGACTAAATATTTTCTTTCTATTAAGTTGATGTATTTCCAATCATACGGCAAATTAACTCTTTACCAAAGTACCAAAACCCACTTCAAAAGCCTCTGAACAATAAAAGCATATAGATAATATCATAAAGGTATCTGTTGTCCTTGCTTGTGTAAAAGGCATAATTGTGAAAATAAGAAATCTTTGCATAGCTGAGTCTTGTTCCTTTTCTTGTTCCTGTAATAGAAACTCTCCAATACGGAAATGAACAATGGAGTTCAATGATCGCTATTGAAAGGAATTATTGTCGAAGTCTCTCTTTAATGTTTAATCCGGAGTGCTAATAATGTTTAGCTCTTTGAGAACCATGAAATCGATTCGTCGAAATTATTCTATTTACTTTTAAAGTGCCGTTGAAGCCGTTATTCGTCAAATGCTCGAATAAGATTTGGGAATGGGAAATGAAAAATTCGAATTCTTGACAAAGCTTAACGTGGTGAAATTATATTAAGATAATTTGAAGAACATTCAAATTTCTAGGCCTAAATATCGCAGCGTTATAATATTTTAGTCTTGATTCTTCAAAATTGCCATTAATCATATAGAATGATACCAATTAAAACAATATCGGACATATATCGGACTATCTGTTTCCTTTGAATATAAATACAATATCTTAGATATATAAAATAAAACGTTTTGCTGTAAATGTTTCTAAAAAATATTTAAAAAATTTGGTATTGTTTTAGTAAATAAATATAAAATTAAGCATTTACCTCAAATGTTTTGGCTACAAAAAATTCTATTGAAATAAAAGTGGTACCACTGAAAAACTCATTTTTTAAATTTAAAAATTATGTAGGTGGTTTTTGTACAGTCCCGTTCCGAACACAAGGAATGTTCCGAATATGTTCTGAGAGTATTGAGGGGAAAAAACTTAACGTTGATTATTTTTTAATTAAAGAGCTAATTAAAATTTTGGAAAATCTTTTTAAGTGAGCACTTGCTACTCAAAAAATAAGTATGTGATATCGCTACCCAAGAAATAAGTATTTGGGAGTGCTATAGAGCATTTTGAAAAATGTTTTTATCGTACATATCGCAGTTTATAGATTGTATGCCAGCCTGTAAATAGTATCGCGTTAAAATAATCATATAAATGGACATAGAGAAAAAATACACTATTTTGGAAAAAGTTCGAGTCTTCTGTATCGCTTCAGCCTTACTTTGCTGTATTGGATTTTTATATCTTTGTAGTATTTTTGGATTTGCCTTCTCTAAGACAAATCTAAACAACAAAGCAAAAAAAATAAATTATAAAAGGATTTGAAACAGGTTATAGACAAATTTTCAAAAGGTTAAAGTTCCATAAATGTAATATAGCTCAAAAAATATTTATGAAGATCAAAGGAGCAAATACTTAATATAAGAAAAGCGACGGCTTTTATTTTTTCGAATCACTTAAAAAGTATTATTAGTTGCTATATTCGATATCTACATAATGAGGAGATTTTATTTAAAACTATCTGAAATGCTCGATGCAGATCAGAACGAAATTTAATTGTTTATTTAGTAACGAAAAACTTACGATTTAATAATCATAAAAACTTTATTGAAACCTTCTTAGCTTCTCAATATTTATGAATGATTAAACATCATTTGCAACAAAATGGGGATCTATTTATTATTAGCTTTCGAAAGAATTCCAAAGCATCCGTTAACACATCCATTTAAAAAAATGTATTCATTGCAACATCTTATTTTATATAGATTATTTTAGTACAAGAAATTTTTCTAATATCTCAAATTTTAGTTTTAAAAATGAATTATAGAATTTCTTTTCAAACTAATAAAATAATATTGCCAGAAATGTTTTATAAATAAGTTAAAAAATTAAAGAAAAACTTAAAAACTCACATTTGCTTAGCAACGGATTATCGACAAATTTCCTTATTCCAAAATCGTCTGCATTTATTCAGTTATTTATTAAAATGTTAAAGAATAAATGAAACTTTGAAAGGAAAATTGTGTAAATCATTAAAAAAGCAAAAATTTTGAATTTCTAGATAATATAAAAATATTTACTGTGAGACGATTTGAGTTTCATCCAAGTTACAGCGGTAAGTTTTCTTTTAATTTGTAATTAATTGAAAATTTTACTAACTTAGCAATTTGAAAACTTTATAATATTCTTTCTCTTGTATTAAATAATAAACGGATTAAGTTGAATTGATTCGATTCATTTATAAAAGAGAAGATGTCGGAAATCGAAACAAAATCATATTGACTATAATTTATATTAAGATTGGATTTAGATCAAAAGCTTGATGTCGAAGAGCTGGCTTATCTTTTGGTGATGTTTGTATGATATTTGAAGTACTGAGATTGTCGAGTATTTTGCCAATTTGAAACATTTTTAAGAGCATTTAAGTAGAGAATCTATAAAGAATAATATTTTACAACTTCAAAGTTTCAAAGGATGTGAAGATAAAAGAATTTCCATTGAAATTGCATCTTTGTAATTCTCTGCATAACTTATATTTTTTCTCTTTTAACATAACTTAATTATGAATTCGATAATCTTACGCTTTATCCAACTTTTCCAACACGATAGTGAATTCTTTGAGCTATTATGATGAATGATATATTTTGAGTTGAGTTCGTATGTTTTCAAAGGAAATAAACGTAGATAAATAAATATTAAAAAGATTTATCTTTCAGAGCAATTAATAATTTATGACAAATTATGAAAACATTCCTTCAGATATTTTTTAATTAAGTATGTTTTAAAATTAGTATTGTTTTAGTTTAAGAAAAACATTGTCATTTTTCTTGAATAATTTCGTTTTTTTTTTCAGAATAAAATTTCGAAATAATTTTTCTACACATAACTTTAAATTTCAATTCTTTAAGAGATTTCTAAACTTTTTTCAGATCTGCTATACATGCTATGCATAAGTTATCCTCTTTAAGCATACCCTCCATTATTTATTACCCAGTTATCAGTATCCTCTCGTACAGATATATTACGTTTAATGTAGTACTAACAAGTTATTAAAAAATAGATATTTCCAAAACATTTTAATTAAAACACATATTTTTCAAACATTATTCAAAATTATTTAACAGACATTTAGTATTGAATAAATATATAAGCGAAGTTATTTTAAAATAAAATCACACAGCATGATTTTGTTAATCAAGTAAATTCTTAGGCATTTACAATTTTTTTTTTCTTCAATAAATGGCAAGCACTTTTGTTTTTCTATGTCATGATAGCTCAGTTTAGCATCATAATAATCTCTCGTGTATATTTTTGTACTAAGGAACGACTCCAGTATTATTGTATTCATGTGGGAATGAGGTCACATTTTTTTTCTCACCATGCTAAAAATTCTTTCACTGCCAGCATTGCCGTAAGCGAGGTTTCAGGAAAAAGGTATTTTCGGTGTTTCTTATAGTTTTCGATATATAATATGATATTTTAGTTTTTTGTAGTTTTTTATTATATATCTGTAACTCCATAATTTTCTCTTAATTTCCGTAGCAATTACGGTAATTCCGTAGCTGTTGGAGGATATGTATTTAAGTGAAATATTCGTTGTTAATTAAACGCCTAGCCATAAAAATATTTGTCATTGGATAATATTGTTTGTTTTAAAACTTCTCTAAAACAAAAATTGTTATGTGCTTACATAAATAATCACAAATAATGATTTAAATATACAAATGAAATACTTGGGATTATAAATGATTATAACAAAATAGTATATTTGTTTATATACTACATTGTTATATATATTACATAAATATATACATTGTTTTTAAGCATAATGCAAAAGAAATTATTCATCTGTTATTCGTATGATTAATTATTTTAATTTCTATATATGTGATCAAAAATTAATATATTCCAGGAAATAATATTGGTTTATTTTTGAAACCAGTTTTATATCGAACTAAAAATACATTCCAATATTAAAATATGTACAAATGCCCCCCACCCCCACCCCCTCCAAAAAAATCTCATCATTATTATAAATTTGGGTGAGAATATAATTAATTTTTTTCTGAAAATATTTGAAATGACAGTGATAAGATAAAAAAAAAAAAAAAAAAGGAATACATCAT
>JAPMOR010004700.1:184891-338007 GCA_026543865.1 Argiope aurantia
GAGAGAGAGAGAGAGAAATGTTTGAGTTTGCTCTTCATTTTGTTAAAATTGCCGCAGTGAATTACTTAATAATTCTTTAATTGTCTTAAACTGGCCTACATATCTTAGAGTAATATTGAAAAATTATGTATCTTTAAGAATATATCAAAATGGCATTTGGAAATTTGACAGTCTAGCATAACAGTCTGATATTTGATATCTTTCTTCTAGAAAATGATTTATGCATGATGTATTTCGTCAATCTATTCTATAATTTCTGCCGCTTTAAAACTCATTACTTATCATCTATATTATTTTTGTCCTCTTACTAAATATTTAAGGAGATTTTTCACGTACTAAAAAAAAAAAATAGAATTCTCATATAATATTGGGTGATTTCACATAAATGGTTTTTCAAAAGATTGATTCAATATGAAAAATATTAAAATCATAGCTGTTGAAAAAGGGAAACTTGATCTAAATTGTCTCAAAAATAATAAAATATTATAAATGTAAAATTTGTTGGCAAAAGGAATTTATTCTGTCATGCACTCTCTTGAAATTATTTCGCAAGAGTCCTTGCTCTTGCGAGAATCGGATGTTCCAGAAAGATTTTGTCATTACACGAGACATTCACACATACACTGTTGCTTCAAACTTATTATCCTCTATTTCTTCACTTATATTATTCGCTACGAATTCGCGTTTTTCCTCACTTAACTGCAAAATTTATGGGTGTGTCTAGACTCGAATATTTCAGTTCATTTATAACAAAATTTTTGTTTGGTTTAAAACAAAACATTTATTTACATTCTTCAATGTCTATCAACGTTTCCAAAAATAACGTAATTTTATTCGTAGTCTGTGTTTAGAATTTCTATTTTTATTAGAAAATTCTCCAATGTCTAACAATTCTGCCATTTTTCAAGAAACAAAAAGATCATCGAAAACGAGAACAGACATTCCTAGTAAATGGATGCAATAAAAGTGACATTCAATTTTTAATTGGATTCCTTAGAATGCTACCCATCATATAAAATTTCTCAAATTTCGTCGGGATGCCAGAAAAAAGAGGACCCTGACAGCAACTGCTCTTGGCACATCTACCCTTGAGAAAGATTCTTGGCATCATTTTCGAATCGTCTGTTATTGAAAAACCCTTGCTCTCTAAAGTTGAATGAAACGAACTTGCACTTCTTCTGAGAATGAGTACGCAAATTACTCCTTTGATGATTTACGCATTCATTCTTCAAACACTTCACTCATTTTGAGTTTACCGAAGGCTTCAAATGACTATTTTTTTCTCATTGTAACGAAAACAACAAACATAATTTAGCTATTTTGAATTTTTGATATTTTCTCGAATCTCGTTCAAGTCCTCTAATCTGCTTTTGTAGAAAACTACAGTTGAAGAAAATATATAATATTTTTAATTTTTAATTCTCCTCCTAGGATCCAAAGTTCCGAAGTTATTAGTGTTCAAACATATTGCTTATTAATTTCTAAACATGTTGTTTAATTTTTTATTAACCAGATATATGCATCCAAATTTTTAAAGAATACCATTTTGCTCTTGAGCACAAATTCTTTAAACAATTTTTTTTAAATTAAAGCATTTATTTTTCTAGACTCGGTTATACTGATATCTCAAGAATGTTATTTTTGTTGCCAAACAATTTATAATTCTTGTTAAATATCTGATATACGAAGTATATAAAGGGAAAAGTATCGTACTCGTCATACAAATTCGAACTTGAAATTTTGACAAATCTGTATGTTTCAGACGTTCTTGAATTCGAAAAACTTATTTTTGGAATTATCTATGTCCATCCGACTGTCTGTGATCACGATAACTAATAAATGAAATTTCGTATATGGCCCTACTCAAAATTTGTTAATTTCTATCAAATTTTATACGAAATCCATTCAGAAAAAGTCTCTTCGTCCGACTGTCCGAATATGAGATAACACGAAAACTACAAAAAGAAGAAAGCTAGACGGATAAAATTTGATATACAGATTTAACAATACAGTGTAAATATGTGTAAAATTTTGTTAAGTGTTTGTATGAATCAAATCCGTTAAAAAGTTTACCATTTAACGGTCTGTACTTTTCCAAGGGTATAAATATGAAGACTTAGAAACGTAATGACATACCAAACGAAATTTAAATATGTGATTTTGCAACTATAATTGTAGCTTTGTGTTAAATTTTGTTTTTAATCAATCGGAAAAAATAAGTACAAAATAAATTTTCGTTTTTCTGGTATTTGTGCTTTAACAGCATCTCGGAGATTAATAGGCATTGAAAACACCAAAGATCTTATCCTAATAGACTCTTTCATAACCATTATTCGCCAAAGGCACATGACTAATATACAAATACAGTGTGGCAATGAAGTAATTTTCCCTATTTGGTGGTTTCTACAGCTAAAAAGAATGAACGAAATCAAACCATATTTCATATACAGACTGTAGAAGGTATAGAAAGAGGATATCCTCAAAGAAAAAAAAAGTTGTTCTAAAAGTTGCCAGTAGGAGAAATATTGGCTCTGCTTTTCCGCGCGAACAAGGAAATTTGCATATCGAGATGGATTATAAAATTCCTAGTGCGAGCGTGTCAGCAACGCCTTTCATTCCTTTTAAAAAGGAAAGAGCAAACGTCCTGTTAGCAGTTCGTTCTTGACTATTGATGTATTATTGATTGTTGATGTGTGTTTAATTTGGGCCCTACCTTACTTCAACATGCTTTACTGGTAAAACTGTTCTGCACTAGATAGTGTAATGCCGTGGCTTCTCTTAAGTAAACCTGCATGTATTGAAACAGAACATAAGACGAGCTGTTTTGAACATCGAAACTGACAGTTTACATGCAGCAGTGGAGAACGCCCTACACCGTAAGCAATATGCTGTACACATGGAAAGTCAGAATACTGAAAATGTTGCATGGCGTCTAGGGGACCTTAATATGGATGAGTAAACAATTATTTTCTGTGAGTTTCATGAATTCGTTCATAACTGTACTCCCATAGCGACAGTATTTCCTCTATCGACAACTTTTGGTACTAATTTCTTTTTCTGCGGCATTTATCTTCCCATACCTTCCACGTTCTGTATATGAAATGTGGTTTTACAGGGAAATTTTTTTTATTTCTACCCTGTACATTTATTAGATAGTATGCGAGAAAGTTTCGGTGAGATCACTCCCTCAAGTTTAATAATTCCGCATTCTAATTTATATTCAAAGCAAACTTTTAAGATACTACAAACTTTAAATTAATAAATTAAAAGAAAGTCATACTTATCCATCACTATTATATTTTTCATGCAGAAAATTTCCAATAAAAGTTTCGGTTGTGATTATTTCCAGCAGAGCACGCATTTTCTTAAAACGAAAAATCCTTATTTACAGTTTCTTCAGCTATTTTTAATGTCATTTATTTTTTGTCTGAATTATTTTACAATGACCAGCGTTGAATTATTTTACCTGAATTTCTTTTTTAAATCTAAATCAGAAATTAGCGTAAATATCCGATTAATAAAAAAATGTAAGGAAATTTAAATTGATAATATTGAAGCCTGGTAACACCGAAGGATGATAATATTTTAGGCTTGATTCGTCTTTCTTGATTTCTTCTTTAAATTTTACTCTTTTAGTAATGATAGCGCACTCAGAAAAATATTTAATTACGTCGCCAAATATGTGAATATTAATTAATTCATGAATGCTATGCGAGATATTGCTGCAATACATATTTGCTATCATTTTTAAAAATTAGAGAAAAAATTGCAAAGAAATAAGATAAATTTCACTAAAAACTTTTATTTCTGGAATTTTTAAAGTTGCTTAAAAATGATTTTGGTAATATTTGATACATATTAAATATCTACAACATTAAACATCTAAATATATATTACATATAAATGAAAAAAATGCTCTGCATACATATTAAAGAAAAGCATTAAAATGTTGATAAATTTTTATTAAAAAATCTCATTAATGTTTTTGTGAATCATTTTTTAATGAGTAACTACTACCCGAAAAGTAATTAAGTGCTAAACTGGCAGCTCTTGGTTAACCAAGCTTGCCCTGTTGAGCTTTTTAAAATATTTTTTTCTTTGTGTACGTCGCATCACTTTACTTGCAAGACACTGTTCACAGATAGTGTGCCAATCTAGATACTTTATTACCATAAGACATTTCCAACGTTTTGAATCACCATTACTTGCGAAATCTTTCGTATGAATCGCCGTTGGATTCAACTTTGTTTGATCTAAGAAAAGATTTCAAGCAGTCTGTAGAGATGGAAGCAAAATTAATCTTAGATATGAGAGATAATAAAAGATAACAATAACTGAAATACGCAAATGCTTTAACCTACGGATATCGCGAGGTTCAAGTTCTAGAAACTTGCACTTCTAAATCGCTGAATACACACCTAGAGGATTTAGAAAATCTCAATATAAAAGTTTTAGCGGGAAATTAAAAAAAAAACTTTATAGTATAAATGTGAAGAAAAAATATTGCATGGTATTAAGTTTATGTTGAAATTATGTATGACTATATTACTGTTTAGAGTACACATGATTATCTCTAAATATTTTTGTCCTTTTTCTCTTTTTTAACTTTCATGCTTTCGAAAAAAAAGAAATTTAATGTTTTTCATTATTGGATTAGGAAACTTTCCGCGCCTTTACGCATGCTTCAGCTGACGTTTATTTCATTAATAAAGTGGTGAAAGGGAAATTGAAAGGAAGATATATTTAGCAATAAGGTGAACTTAAATTATTCGGGGAATTAAGAAGAGTACTAACCGTTCAACTTTCTGCTTATCACCCCTTAATGAAATACAATCGTTCGAGAAGTGCTGGTAATGGGATCTTGAAATCAAAAGTATCAAGGTTTTTATATTAGATAGTTGCTCTTTTTCCAGATAATATTAAAATTAAGAAAGATTTCACTCCTTTCTTGCACGTCATCCTTATAAGATATAACAAAATAGTTATACTGATGTTAAATTATATTTTATCACATTTTTAAGCTTAACTATTTATGCAAATGTGAATTTTAAGTAAAATTCAAAAATAAAAAGGATATATGTACTTTAATGTAGTAGTATTTTAAATTCACGATACAACTATGAATAATATTAAATTATATAAAAACCCTTTGAAATGAAGATGTATAATTTATTTCGGAATTTTTCCCTCATTAACAATTTAGACTTGAGAGAAACTTTATCTTGATTTGAAGATCTGAAATTTGCATTTGTTTCTCATTTGCTTTATGATTTTATAATTTTATTACACCACCTATCTTTAAATGAGGAAATCATAGCATTCCATAAAATCTTAAGAGCATCATTTTTATGAAAAAACTGCGCGCATGACCGAAATAATATTGTTTTCAGTTCAATTAAGATTCATAGCATGCCCTGAACAAAACAGAAACCAGCAATTTGCCAATCTGCGCATTAAAGCATCTTATCTTGAAACAACTACAAAGTAATTCATCTGAAACGTGTTCTAATAGAAAGTTATTCTTTTCTAATTTTTGTGTAGATTTTTATGAGTTAATAAATGGCGTCATTTAAAGAAAAGCTGATAATGTCACATAAATACACTTAAAATGGATATGAAACCAGCGACTTATCGTAGCTGAATTAAAGTTATAGACTTTTCATGTAACAACAGCGACTTAAAAATTATCAATGAATGGACGAAGTCACGACATAAAAATCTTTTTCACGAAGAATTTGTACCAAAACTGGATGCAATTTATGGAGGCCAGTACATTACGTGCCTAGAGAAATTATGATTATGGTGTTGCCATAACGGAATACGTAATTTTCTGAGTCATTCATGGCATTTCAAATATGTATACACTCTTAGGAAACTATTTAATATTATTTTTTATTAAACCATGGATCGAAAGCAATCTGGTAAGGTTTATTGCTTAACAGTATTTTCTTGGCATAAAGAATATCATTGGGGAAAAAATTGTGAGGCAAAAGTAGATTAACATAAAACGTGATCGAAAATGGTCACAAAGAATGTCTTAGTGCCTGGTGAAAGTATTAAAAGTCATTCTAAGTCAATGTTGATATCATACCTTCGTTTTTGTAGAAGTTTCATAAGCCTCATTATTCGTATCATGAATCTTTTATTTAGAGTGATATTTTGGCAAGAGTTCTGTCAGTTTCCTACTCTAGGCTTGGTGAAATTAAAGATTTTTTTATTGGATATACAGTAAGTAACTACAGTAACATTGTGATACGGATCATCTTTGTCTTTACAGATATATAATGAAAACATAAACCGAGCATATGGAGATAGAATAGGAAGGGTGTGTGAACTGATTATCTTGTGATAATCTGATAAAATTAAATTTGACCATTCTCGAATTTAAAGTAACTAATTTGGTATAGCGAACTTTTATATTCGTATTCTATCTCCAAACTTTTATATTCTATTCACTCTCCTAAATATTCTATCTCCGAATAAATCTATTTTGTAAAATTATATTTTGTTCGTGACGATATTCATGAAAGCGAAATATACATTCACTGATTATGGGGTCTCAAACAAGAATTCTAGCCAAATCTATCGAAACTCTCCAAACTAACCAATACAAAGAAAACAATTAAAAACAGTTTAAGGCATTTGGCGACTTATCGTTTAAAAGAAATTATAATTAGTATTATATACCACCATGTAACGTTTCACTTGTATGGCCATTTCACCTTTTAAAATAAACAAAATTATTTTCTAAAACTATATTCTTTTTGACAATACACACAAAAGTGGAAAATCACTCACGCAGTCATTGATTACAGGATTTTATTAAAATTAAGGATTCATTTGAAATTTGTAAGTTGTTCCTTGAGTAATAGAATTCTCCTTTAAATGTGATTAAATAAAGATTTAATTTTTATTATGCTATCCAGAATTTGATCGTATCATGAAACTATTATAGTGATCAACCAACTCACTACATGAATATCAATTATCTTGCCAAATCGTAAATTAAAGTTCAATTTTGAATTATTTTACAATATATGAAAAGAAAATGAAGAAAATAAATAATCACATGAAGAAAATTTTTGTAAATAAAATTCTGCGTGTTTTGTGTAATAAACATATTTTGTTATTTAAATGCCATTCGTTGTTCCGGAGTTTTTGTTAATTTGATTGTCCTTTGGTTTAATCATGTTATCTATGTTTTGGTTATGTTAATCTCTTGACTATGTTAGCCAAAGGCATGCGGTTAAGCCTAAAGTTCACCAATGGTACGTAATTAATACACAAGTGCAGAAGTTCAGAGGCGAAGAACCAAAAAAAATCATTAAAAATCAATCAGTTAAAAAAAAACAACTAATGATTTTTAAAACCTTTCATTTACTTCAATTAATTGTTATAACTGAAATATTCAAATCCTTAAAAAATAAGATGTTTACTCCAACATTAAGAAAAGCAGACGATTTTTTTCTTCAATATAATTGAAAAATCAAACGATAAATTTGTGTTTTTTATCATAAAACAAGATTCTCTGCATTGATTTGAAAGCAGAATAACTGCAAACGATAGATTTTTTTTTTGTTTGAATGAGGGGGATTAAGGGATTTTTAGCTACAAAGGCTGTCATCTCAGAAATATTTCTTTAAATATGTTTAAAATCTAGAATAAACTTTTAATTCTTTTCAACTGATACAAACCTTTGGGATTTGCCTAAACACTTCAAAGCTCTTCCATAACATAAACTTCGTAACAACCTATATTTTTATACTGCTTTTATAATATTTGTTACCTTAATTTTAGTTATTTTGCAATAAATATTGAATTTCGCGATAGCAATAAATTCATTATCGATGGTTGCTTCAAAATTTAATATTTCATAATTTTTGTTTAAGAATTGAAAAGAATTTGAAAACAATAAATTAGATGAAAAGGAATCTACTTTCGCCTTTCAGCTTGCCGAGAGGAATTGTTTTTTCTTCCAAACTTTTTGCATATAATTTTTTTTATTTATTTTTTGTTCCTACAAAGTTTTTTTCGTGCTCTTCACCCTCTTGTTAATAGGTTCTTTCCAATAAAAAATAAAACGCATGGCAGAATATTGAATAGGATTCAGATGATGAAAGGCTTTTAATCGATTTCGATTTAACATGATACTCTTCCGCACAACGCCTCCATTTATCAAACGAAAATGGCTTGAAGCGAGGGAGTTGATAAAACCAGTAATGAAATCTATATTTATGAAAATCTTAATATAATAAGTGATACATCATTTCTGTTTTAAGGAATTTCATCTGGGAATTACAAAATTGCAGCCATTTGACATCTCAAAAATTTACAATGTAATAGGTAATTGCTTTCTTGTAAAATGTATCTACACAATAAATACTACTGATATCGAAATTGTGTTAGTTTTTGGTTGTCAACATCTGGACGCGCCCTCATTGGGACGCACCCCTTGGAGGGAGGGGGGGAGAGGTGAAATAATTCAATGAACGCGAAGTGAAAATTTGATAGATCTAATCATTGAAACGAAAATAAGAAGAAAAAAAAACATTTTGTTTTTGTTAGAATGTTAACCTTAAAATAAATATATGCAATAAATTAATCCAAATCTTGTACATAGTAATTCAATTTCTTCTTTCTGTCTATTCTTAATTAATATTTTAAATAATTTGCGTTGAAGATAAATTTTCCATGTAATCAGAAGTGAATAGATTTTTTCTATCAATCACAAGCTAATTATGTTTCTTCATTTTTATACTTATTGCTTGCTTCAATATTAAAATTAAATCTAAACGTACTTCAATATTCGAAACAAGAAATAATTTTTGTTCTTCGCTTTTTCGCATCCACCCAGCATTTTATCAAGATTGAAAATGAAAGCCAATTAATGTAAAAGCGATTAAAACTTATTTGTTTCTAAAGTCCCAAAGGCTGGGAGCTACCGGTGAACGAATAAAGAATAATTTGGCGATCAACCATATTTTTTAACTAATGTAAACTAGCCTGAAATTATTCTTCACAATTATGCTTAGCAAGTGTTTATGGAATGTAAAGAACAAACATTGCTTCCCTTCAGACAAAAGCAGGAGCAATGCCGCAACAAATATGGACACTATTTTTATCAATTCGCATTTAATTGTAAGTTTACCTTTTAGAAGAACTCACAGGAGATAAGCAAAAATTGATAATTTGTGGCTGATTTATATAAGAAATTGACCACTGGCAGAAATACCAAATTTTCAAATGCAGTGGATTATTAATTATTGATATTTAAATTATACTTTTACTTTTTTTGTAGAGAAAGTATAGAAATCACTCAAAAATTTGAACTCCAGGTTTTGAAGAATCTTCAGTTTAAGACCTCCTTGAGTTAGAAAAACACATTTTTGGTATATGTTCGTCTGTCTGACTATCTGTGACAAAAATAACTCAAAAACGATTTGATATGGATGGATGAAATTTAGCATACGGTCTTTATATCAATGTGTCAAATGGTGAGCAAAATCTGCTCTGAGAAAGTCTATCTGTCCGGCTGTTCGAATACAAATTAACTTGAGAACTACAAAATGAAGAGAGCTCGGTTCATAAAATTTAATACACAAAATTAATATGTATATTCTAGATATTTATCAAATTTTGAACCAAATCCAACAAGAAATTGACTATCTGTCGGTCTGTAATTTTAGAAAATGTAAACATGTAACTCAAAAACGCAAGGATTTAGATTAGATTTGGTATGGCATTTTGTGACTACAAGTGCAGTTAGTTTTATGTCCAATTTTTATTTCAATCGGTTGGGAAAACCGATTGAAATAAAAATTGGACATAAAAGCAGAAATTATCTAAAGCAGAAATCTAAAGCAGAAATTCGATTTTCAAATACTATTAATACTCGTCTAGGATGACTCGATAGATTCAATAAAGAAGCTAAACTCACGTCAAAGTGTAATATTGTACGCCTATTGTACGCCAATTCCATGGAAGGCGTTTTCTATTATAATACCTTTATTAGAGAGTATGCAGAAAAGTTTTGGGGAGACCACTTCTGCTTGTTATTACAGAACTTTAAGACGATTCCAAAACTAATTTGACCTCTCAATATGCTTGTATATATATATTTACAGAGAGAAAGAGAAACAAAATAATTCTCAGGTTGACGATAAATTGATACGTGTATTTGTTTTATTAAATGTTGTTTTAATGAAGTGCGTGCAAAATTAGAGGCATATTAATACACAAAATTACTAATATATTAATTATTTCGTATTCTATGTAATTTTGAAAAATCGGTTTCAGCTATTAACTGCAAGCAAGATAAATTCGACTAAGATAGACTTGCTTAAGGAGAAATGTTAAGCTTTGATGGTATGGAAGTAACTATTAAAATCCACTTTCTCAAGTTTATAAATTTTAACTTGTACGATTCATTATAGTAGGAGTAGCATTTTTTATGTTTTGCAGAGTATTTTTAAATGATTGTTTAAAAATAGTATACAACTTTAAGTTGGAACCCAGCATGTTCTCCGTGGTGATAAATTGTTAAAAATAAAGAATGAGTTGTTTGAAAAAAGCTTTGGGAGACTACTTAAATAAGCTGTGGTTTGATATTTAAAACACCTTTCCACATACATCTTTCATCATCTATTCGAGGACCTCGCTTTGAAATATGAAAACGGAAAAGCAAACACGTGAACCTGCCAGACTGAGATCCACGAAGATATAAAAGACGAACTCTTGATCTTGTGAAGAGACGGTTGCTATGGGATACGTGCCAAACATACGCCAAAATTCATCTAACCGTCATTTAAAAAGATGAAAAAGTGGTTGTTCGTTATAAAAATACGGCGGCCTGACTGACAGGCAAAGACACGGTCTATGACTCAAACCCTGGAGTGACACATAATTAGGAAAACGTCACAAAAATGGGTGATAGGTTGAGATCTAAAGAGCCGCCTTTTGGGCAGATTCCCAATTATCTCGGTGCTTGATGCCCCAATATTTTATAATTCGTCTTGTCGGAAGTTTAATATATTTTTATTCTCCGGAAATTGCCTTTTTCCTTGCTATTAAAGAATTTATTATTCTAATTAGAATATGCCTTATTAATTCTAATTATTTTGCTTATATCTCTGAATTGAATAAAATATAGAAAGTTGGAGATATAACTTTAAAGAAAAACTGTGGTGTATATATATTATTTAAATGATTTTTTCGATAACTTATACATAATGTTTATTAGGTTATATTCTATCGATAAATTGCTGGATAATATGTGTGTGGTGAAAAAATCAGTCAAAATTCTCTGTAGGGCAAAAAGTTGGACTTAGAAAATTGAAATTTAACATACAGTTACTTCATGGAAAATTAACGCTCTAAGAAAAGATTTTTTCAAATTTTTTAATTAAAGACTAATCTAAAAATCGTAATATTTTTTTTCGTTATCTTCAAAGCATATTATTCTATAAAACCATTTCTTACGTTACTTTGAAGTTTTTTTTAAAAGCTTAAATGCACATATTTACAACAATATGTCATTGTTTTAACGCTCGGATTAATTCTATAGTATGAGAATTCCAATACCTCAAAACTCAGGTTAATTTTTTTTTCATGCACAAAAAACAGAATGTAATCGTTCTATCCTTACAAACTTTTGGTCTCGAATTACGTTTCAATTGTAAATTTCAGCTATCTACTTGAAAACACCCGAGTCAGGGCTTTGTGAAATGGGACGATTTCGGGCGAATTCGGATTTGCAGTGTTTATTCTTGTGTGTATCCTAATCGTTTTAAATACATTTTTTGAGTTCACGTTATTTCTGTTATATAATTATGAGCAAATTTTAAAAATATAATAACGGTTAGACAAAGAAAATCTAAAATGTAATTGCATTCGATGTTTCAGAAAAAGGGTTTCGAATTTCCTTTAATTTTTTTTTTTTTTATATTTCTATATCGAATTTTTTGGTCACATTATG
The DNA here is from genome assembly GCA_026543865.1 of Argiope aurantia. NCBI lineage: Eukaryota > Metazoa > Arthropoda > Arachnida > Araneae > Araneidae > Argiope > Argiope aurantia. Next base: position 196,866 of record JAPMOR010004700.1, read on the forward strand.
TTTAAATTTTCATAGTATTTTTATTCATAGTGTTAGTGTTTTATAGTATTCTTATAGTATTTTATTTGTTTATAGTATATTTAAATTTTTATAACATTTTATTATAGTATTCTTATAGTATTTTTTATTCTATTTTATGTTTAAATTTTGATAGTATTTTTTTATTTATTCACTTATTTTTGGATTCTTTATTTATATCTTATTTATTATTTTATAGTATATTTTATACTTTTTATTTCGAATTATCATCAATGGTAATGAGAAATGCAAAGTCAACTAACCCGAGTTTAGAATTACCATTTTCTTCATTGGCTGAAACAAAGACCAGAAGGAACTTTTATGATTTATTAAGCCTGATCATAGAGACCTGGGAATAGCGATGAAAAATAAGTTCATTCAATATTATTCTGTCATGTGCAATTCAGTTACTGCATTCATTACTCTCGCAAAGCGTTGATGCAGCATATATAAAAGACTGAAATTCACGTGTATATGTTTCGTCGAAAATTCAATTGAATGCAAGAGCACCGATTGGAATTCTGTAATGAAAAAAGATAATTGAAGTAATAAAATACGAATCTCGAAGTTAATATAAATCACTTGAACTGTTTTGAATTAGAAAAGAAAGTGCATTATAGCATTGTTTATTGTTTTATTGGTAGTAAGAAACTCTATATATTTTTAAGTAACTTGGTTTGTATGCAAAAATTAAGAATTTATTTTATCCCAACCACTAAACTCTGTTACACAAGCTAAAACTTTTTTTTTGCCTAGATTTCCTTTGTATTCACCTTGTATAGTATACAAATTTTTATATTTAATAAAAAATGAGGTACCTTAATAAAATTATAAGAGATCATAAAATGGCATTTATATTGTATCCTGTACTATAAGTATGCATAGAGAGTGTCAAGCACTGTTAAAAGTGGACAGTATCTTATGAGTATAAGGGAAAAAAATGCAAAAAGAACCCTTTATCTAGCCTTTTGATCCTGATCATGGATTCTACCTTAGACTGAGCCAATGTATATATTTATTTTTTCTGTTTATTTATTTATTTTTTCATTTATTTACTTACTTTTTACATTTATTTATTTATATTTTTCTCTTTGCTTTAATTTTTCTTAATATTTATTTTTTATTTTTCTATTTTTAAATTGCCTATTTTTGGTAAATTTTATTTTTTACTATTTATTTTTCAATGATAATGTTTCTGTGAAGAATTATGTAGGCTTTTCTGCTTGAGCCATTTAAACCTTCTCCACTTTTTCTTTTTATGTCCGCTCCTTTATATTTTGTTCCAGTTTTTTTTTATTTTCTTTGGCTGTCTTTAGCTTTTTTGCATCTAGTACACACGCATATAAGATTTTTTATGAATAGCAACACCTTTGATAGCTATTTAAATTCTATTTTTTAACTTTAATTATGAAATTTTTACCAGTGTAATGTCATTTTGGGCACACACCTAATCATCATCAGAATACAGAATGTATCCCGGGTGAGAACTAAACGAGATACACACTTAGGTGATATCCAGTTATTTTTTAAATCATTATAGGAGCCATTGTTAAATATATAAATCTATTTCGTTTCTGACTCTTAACATATACCATAAAGCTAAATTTTAGGTTTAATAAAAGAATGGCTTCAAAGAATAGATTCAAAGAGTGACTTTTTTCTATCCTGAAAGTTGTTTTACTGGAAGAAGGTATTTAGAAAGAAAAATAGTTTTTCGATTGCCAATACTTGAGTTCATTCATAACTTTAAGTTGATAGGAATTTCTTATTTCTCAAAACGACCATAAATTTCTGCCATTTATTCTCGGTATGTGAGAAAATATTAAATTTCACCCAACGAAATAACTTCTTTTCTAGCCTTTTGACTTCAGGTTGGCGATTACCGTAGTTATCTAGCAAATTATCTCCTTTTTTTTAAATTTAAGAACTAAGCTGTAACATCGAAAAGCATCTTAATGATCAAATTGCTGGCTTAAAAAGGAGCTTAATCCATTTATTTATTTACATTTCAGCAGTAAAAGTCAAAATTTCCATTTTTATCCATAAGTGGCAAAAAAATTGTTTTCTCATCTTGTGAAAGAAAACGGATAACGCCCCAAATTACGATGATAGAATCCAAAATGAGGAAGTGAAGAGAGCTGAAAGTGCATTGTGGATTCTAAATTGCCTCATTTATTTTCACTCGTGTGTCAAAAGCAGTTTTTTTTTTTGCACTCGTTTGCTGCACAAAATGACTCGGAGAACAAAATTTATCGAAAAACATCTTTTAAATTGTATCGTTCAGTCTAATATGGTCATATTTGCAACTCAAAAGTGTTTTGAAAACGAAGGTAGTGCTTTTTTCCTGAAAGAGTCAGTTAACTGAATGCTAAAATATTTACAAAAAACTGTTCACTGTCTTTTTTTTTGGTACTTAAACTCAGAGTTGTATTTCTACAAGATGTCCTATGATAGCATTAGACAATGATTTATGTCACAGTATTATTCGGACAAGGAGTCTACTTTTCTTTATTAATGTATCCGACTAGATTGAAAACATAAATTAGAATAAAAATTCGCATTTTTTGCAGTTTCAAAATATAGATATGTTTCTGTTTCCAGTAAATCTTTATTTTGTCTCGACATGAATTAGAAGCCAAGTTATAGCAAACTTTTGACATTTAAGTGATGCTTTTTTGTAAGCATTTATAAACTTAAATGCATTTTCTGAAAAACGAGTTTCTTCATAATTCTACTATATCTAAAATAATAATCAAGATATCTTAAGAAAATTTATAATTAGTGCTCGTTATGTTATGCAGAATGTAATGAACTATGGATTTTATGTTGAATGCTCTAGAATTCGATTTATGATTGTTTAATATAAATATTGCTAAAAAATCCAAAATTTCGTAGATAATTTTATATATGACGCACAAAAATTTTATTTTTGAATATAATTCTTAGATAATAGTTCGTTACCCTCTAAGATAGTTGTATATGTAATGTTAGAAAGAAAAACTGTAACAATCTTTTTTCTCTAGAACAATCCTAGTTTTTGTAAATAGACGCTAAAATTTACATCAAAATATGCTTTTTTTTTCTTCAAAATCTATATACGTATCTATATAATTTCATTTTTATTCAATGTTTTACCCTTATATTAATAAAAAAACATCATATAAACATTAAATTTTCTTAAAATCTCTCATAAACCAGTCGAATACCGTAATTGAATCTTTGACACATCCAGAAGAAATTATGCTTTATTTAGAAGTCATCAATTTGCAGCTTTATTATATATCTGTGGCTCTTTTTGATAAATATATGTTACGATTTATATGATAAAATGGTTATTATTAATTACCAGCCTTTGTATCCGTGACTTTTCCTGCGTCTATTTATGTTGCATATATGTAGGAAAAAAAAATTCGAAATACATATGCAGGGTTAGCAAGAAATAAGTTACCCAAATCAGAGGATTCTAAAATGCGTTCTATTGGCCCAAATGAGATAAAATTTGAACTACAGATTATTGAGATTTACATTTATTAAATAAAAAAAAAATTAGTACAAAAATTCACCGTTAGGTGGCATTGTAATACACATAAAGCCATTTAATGATTTATAACTGTTAAATAAAGTAAAAATAAAAATGCTCAATATGTCCTCCTTCATTTTCAACAATATGCTCTAATTGGAGAACCATATTTTCTATAGATGACCGGAGTGAGTCTGCCGGAATATTAAGAATATGGCGTCGAATGTTGTCTTTCAGATATTGTAGAGATTATGGACTTTGAAGGTAGATGTTGTCCTTTAAATAACCCCACAACCAAAAGTCGCAAGGGTGATGTCCGGCGAGCGAGGAGGCCATGCTATTGGGAAATGTCGGCTGATAACTCGTGCTTTTGTGAAATGCTGTATGGTAATCGCTTTACACGACGATCAATATGAGGTTGTACACCATCCTGCATGAAAATGATATCTTGAAGGCATTTACGCTGTAGAAGAGTTGGCATTACAAAATCCCTCAGTGTATCATGATACCTTTGTCCTGTGACGGAACAGTTTGGATTACATTTGAAGTTATTTCTTCAAAGAAATACTGTCCAATGATAAAGACGGCTGTAAAGCCACACCATACTGTCACTTTTTCAGGATGCAAGGGTTGTTTCTGGATAACGCGAGGGTTTTCCTCTGAACAAATTCGACAGTTGTGGGTGTTAACTTGCCTATTGAGGTAAAAGTGGGCCTCATCACTCCATAGAATGTTCCATGGCCAATTTGTATCACCCACGGAGCAAGGAAGTAAAGTGCAAAAGTTTTACGGACTTCTAAGCCCCCGTCCTGTAATAGGTGCACAGACTTGATTTTGTATGGATCAAAATGCAAAATCTGCCGCACGATTTTTCGAACAGTTGAATACGGCATATCCAGAACACGGGAAACAACTGGCAAACTCACACTATTATGCGACGACTGACTGCTGGCTTCAACGAGCGCGGGCGCAACATTTTCGACGCCGGAAGATGGGATTTTTTTTCGTCCTCTTCCTGGAAGAATGCCAAGTTGTCTTGTTTTTTCCAATTTCTGCATCATTTTGCGCAGGGCACATGGAGACATTGGATCTCTTTGTATCTACTTCATACGATGAAATTCCTTTAGAGCGGCAACAGAGTTTTGTCGAACAATTTTAGTTCTGGTAGAACAATTTTACCAGTAGCGTTTTATCTTGCAACGCAAGCATGGCGAGCAGAGAAAAAATAGGGCTATATTGCTATAGGATTCATGGTCAGATATACCACATGGTTTCTCCTTTATACAGTGGTCATAACAAACTAGGTTATGGTCAGTTATATGTGTTTGATACCAATGAAGCCACTGAAAAACGCACGGAGAGAAATGAAGGATGTTTGTTCTCTGTGATGGAAAGATTGGATTTTATGTCGAGAGCAATTAATCCGTTCATCGATTGTTACTTACAGATGCATCGTATAATTGAAGAAAATCCTGTTACAAATATCAGGATGGTTTTCATGGAGACTAGAAATTTAGATATATATAGATATAACCACCCTCTTACAAAAACAGAAATTGCAACGATATCTGTTGGAGATAATGGCTAACCACCTGCTAATTGAGACATCTGTATTTATCCTGTAGGTGATAGCTGCATAAATATTTCTCAATTAAACCAATGTTGTGATCCCATGGTCTATCCCTTGATGTTTCGAAGAGGAGAATTATGTTCAATTTTCGATTGTACTTTTTGCCTTACATTTTTATTTCTTTCATTGTTTTATCCTATGTCGGAATGGACTGAATTTGAATATAGCTGCTTTCAGACAATTTATTTCTTTGTAAATATCAAATTCTTATTCTGTTTCTGTAGTGTAGCTTCCAAATTTAAACAACTGCGAAAAAAGCACTTATTTTTTGTAAATATCAATTTTTTTATTCTGTTTCTATGTTATAGTCCCCAAATTTGAAAAATTGTGAGAAAAGAACAAATTTTTTTTAAAAAATTTGTTTCTTTAGTGGATATATATAGTTCTTTAAATAAAAGTTTATTTGTGTTTATAAGGAACTTGGATGCAGGGGATTTTTGCGAGTGTACTTTTTGCTTTACACTTTTTATTTCTTTCATTGTTTTATCATATTTTGGAATAAATTGAATCTGAATATATCTGCTGCTGGATTAAAGTAGACTTTAGTAGATGGCAAACGAGCAAAGCGATCCGAGAGGAACTGCATTAGCAGTGCGTGGGGGTTGGCGAGCATAAACGAGTAGGCGGCGGAACCCCCTAGTATGCAAATAAATGCCATTTATGTTACAGCGCCATCTATTGATGAATTTCCGTACTAAATTTTTTTAATTAATAAATGTAAAGCGCATTATCTGAATAATCTGTAGTTCAAATTTTATCTTATTTGGACCAATGGAACGTATTTTAGAGCCCTCTGAATTGGGTAACTTATTTCTTGCTAATCCTGTATTTGTAAATCTTAGTTTATAGTCGAAAAATATAATATCAGAAATGATAGAAGTTAATTTAAACATAACGTAAGAAATGTATTAAAAATAAGAGAAAAACGGTCTGATGATAAAACTGATTTCAATTAAAAGCTAATTATTTGAATTTTAAACTGGTATATAAATAATGTTTGAGAGGCGATATGTTAAAAAATTATGGTGGAAAAAAAAAAAAAAGAAATATCTTTTAATCCCCATTTTAACTTCAGTAGAGAGGCATTAATACTTTTTAGTAGTTCAGTTAATCCTTCTAGGTACTATATAACATATATGCTCTAATTTGCTTGAATCCTTCAAGGATTGTAATATGTATAATATAATATGGATTATTAATAATAATATCTGATTAAACATATTGATTTGAATATATAAAGGGTGTCCCGAAATTAGAGCAAGATTTGAATTTGCCATCATCCGTGCAGTAAAGTGTTGGAAATCATCCTATTAAAAAAAAAACCATTTGGCAGCTAATAGTTTAGGGTTAGCAGCGTTTCACGATAGAACAATGCGTTAACACAAAATTTGAATGAAATAAAAAGAATTTTTTCTTATTTAATTGTTATATTCTTATTGAATTGTAAAGTACATATGATAGGGTTATGTATGGAATAATACATATGGCAAATGGCCTCCACGGCTTTGTTTGCACATGCGCACTCTTTTGACGAAATTTTCCATGACCATTTTGCATAAATGTGGTTGAATTTCGTTGATGCAGCGTTGAATTACCTCCTTCAATGCACGCGTGATTGTGGGCTTGTTTGCATAGATCTTTGACTCCATAAAAAGATAATCTAACGGAGTTAAACCACATGATCTAGGGCGTCAATTCTCACATTTTAGAACTGTGGCCGTTAAATTTATTATTTTTGAAATATTGCTCAACAATGAAAGCGAATTGTTTTATCGTGCAACGCTCCATTTTAACTAACCTTAAACTATCAACTGTCAAATGCTTTCTTTTAAAAATAGAGTTGCCAACACTTTATGCACGAATGGTGACAAATTCAAATCTTGCTTTAATTTTGGAATACCTTTTATGAAGTAACCAATAATAACGTAAAAAATAGCATATAAAATAAATATAAGTTAAATAAGGTATAAAATAAATATACAATATAAATATAAATAATGTATAAAATCTTAATAAATTTGAAAAATTCTTAGATTTCATGGAGACTATTTATCATATTAGTCTTTTTCAGTTCTAAATTATTTCTAATATTGACAAAAAAAAGCAGTTGATAGATATAAAATTCTATCTTTCTCTTTAAGGAACTGCTATTTAATGATAGAAAATATTTTATCCATGAAATGTAAAACAACGAACTCGATTACTGTGTCACTTGTATATTCATTATAGATGACTGTCACTGTCATTCATTATAAATGAGTTTCTTGTATATCATTCTACTTATATTTCTATAAAGAAGCATTTCAAAACCCACAAATGGAAATGCCAATCTATATGATCTATCTCATTCCGCTCGTCGGAAGGTAATTGGTTATTTATCTAGTCGACATATCGATCATGCTGATGACAATCGACGTCAAGATCTATATCATAAGTTGTCAATGGCGTGGAAGTCTCGCATTTCCACTTTAATTAGATTTAATCAAGCTACCAATTTCTGTCTTCAGTTTAAAACTTGCCAATTGGCTGACAGTTAAACATCGAATATTCTTTACCTGTAATGGAGGTAGATTAAGAACTAAAAATATCTGGAGTGGTCTCCCCAAAACTTTCTCGCATGCTCCCTAATAAACTTTTCATGCTAGAGAATATCTTTCATGGCATTGGTTTACAATAGTTATAAAATATTAACTTTTGACGTGAATTTAGCCTTTTTATTTACACTGTCGTGTCATCATTGGCGATTTATTTTCGTTTAATCTCTGGCATGCAGTTAATGGTATCTAAAATTAGAATTTTTGGTTCAGTCACGTTTTGTTTTCGGCGATTGCAACAAAAAAATTGAAGCTTGTAACCATAAAATTACCAAATTTCATATATTTAACTCATTGCGCTTTTAAATTGTTTCTGAATTTACATGTTTCTGAAAGTACAGAGCGACAGAAAGTCAACCCATAATTGGATTTGGCACAAAATTTGACAAGTATCTAAATTATAGATGTTAAATCTATGTACGGAACTTTATCTATCAAGATCTCTTCGTTTTGTAATTATCGTTTTAACTTGTATTCGAGCAGCCAGACAGACTACTACCTCTGAGCTGATTAAATCTACAAATCTTTAACAATCTATGTTATCTTTGACACAGACATTGGACAGACATTTTCCAAAAATGTGTTTTTCGAGCTCAGGAAAGTCTAAAACGTAATGTTTTGTGAAATCTCGAGTTCGATTTTTTTTTTGAAAATTACAATATTTTTATGCTTCGTATACAAGAAAGTAAAAATTGAAATGTTGAATTATCTAATTATATAAGTAAATTTCGATTAATTTATTAATAATCTAATGCGGAAGTATATAATATACGTACAAATTACACACCCGTTCTCACACATTTTCAATTGTAGTGTTTTTGAACCTGATTAAGATAGAACAATGCCAATCATGTTTAGATCTGGATTAAAAGAATAATTCTGACAGCTTTTTTCCTTTTATTGCTCAACATTTTATAAAATATAAAAAAGATTCATATCGCTTTATCTTTTGTTACTTTTAAATAAAAAAAAAACTGTAGAAATATTTTATTTACGTTTATTGTTGTTTTCAGGTCTTGGCTATTTCAATAAATCTATTAATATTAATGGCAAAACAAATTGCTATAAAGCAGACTCAACAAAATCGAAAGTTTTTCGAAAAAAATTTGGACTAAAATTTAAAGTTCAATATTCAGAATGTCATTACGTTTCAAAATTCAACTGCGTTAGGTGACAAAATCTTTTAAATAATTATATCATGGAGAAGCTTGAAAAGCTTCAATGCTTGAAAAATGTTCAAAATTATTTTTTGAATGAATTTTGTTGTATTTTCTTTTGATTCAAATGAAATTTCTTAAAGACAGCAACAATAACAAAACCGAAGACTCTGATGGAAGTTTCCATTCATTATAAACTTTAATCAATACAATATTATTTTTATTATTATAATGCATTTCTTAGAATATAGTATTCTGGCAATAGTTTGTCATTTTTTTATATGAGAAATGTAGACAGTTAAGTAATGTAATAGTCAAAAAATTTTACGTTGAGATTTTTGTTAACACAGTGAACGTTATAGGAATCACCGGTGACACCTAATTATTTCATTAGAGACTATAATGGTCATAAATACCCGGCAAAGTAGACCGATGTTTGAGATATCATTTAACGCTATTATTTACACTCTCGGTGTATTTCACTATATAAAGTGACCAACATGTCCCTTCTGCATATTTTTGTGTTTGACCTGTGACTATTACTTGAAAGAAACATAATATGCTCATTTGTAGTAAAACTATTTTATTAGCGTTGTACCTCAAAAAAGCGTTAAACTTCGTTTCAAAAAAAAAATCCAAAATAATAAAATACTAATTATGCTTCTATAATCTCAAAATGTGGGCAAAATTTGATTGATATAGAGAATATACCAATATTCCTTTTTCAACGAATTTACATAAAATTCACTGAAGGTAGATGAATAAGAGGACATTAGAAATTTGTAGTCAATGAGTGCAAATTCAAACGGAGAAGCCCCATTTTCTCATGTTAGATGAAAATATTAAGCGATATGGAGCTGCTTTCCAACATAGCTCTAGGAAATGCATCCTTATCTATGGGTATACATAAATGACAGCGGGTGTATACCGTCTATACCTACCATTCTTCAAGATATGCGAGATTTGTTGCAGCAGTGAATCCAATAACTAAGGATCAATTTTTTCATGTGTGGCAAGAAATGAAGGCCCGATTCGATGTTTGTTGCATAGTAAGTGTATTTTGTGTACATAGCAGAGTGAAAAAAATGTCCTATATGGTCCGACCCCTGATTCAAGGGAAGTTATGCTATATTATAAGAAAAGAGAAATTCACACTATCACACCCTTTAGGGCAGAAGAGAAAAACTACTTATTTAATATATACAAGTAAAAGGAGAAAACAATTATAATAAACAAAACTGCGTCATCTGGCGTAGGGGTTATAAATTACTTCAATCTGATATAACTTGAATGCATAAAATTGAACTCTCTTCTTTCCAACTATGTATAATTTATGTCTCTGTGTCTTATCCTTCATTAAACATAAATATTTTAAATCCATTCTATCTATTTGAATTATCATGTATTATGATTGAATGATTTGTCAGAAACGTTCGAAAAATAATCAGTTGATTATCTTTATAATATATATCTTAAAAGATCGAAATTTATTTAATATTCATTGAGGAAATTGCCTTCCTAAAGTCGGATTCGCACAGGGTCACAATTTATCACTAAACGAATGAAGCACTTTCAATTAAATATTGTTCTGATTATTTCAGTTTTTTTTAAAGAGTTTATGAAAACAATGATTTGATTCTTGTCTCTCAAAATTGATTATTTAATGTCAATAATTTGTCCAATTGTGATGAATTTGTCATTATAATTACATGAAAATTAAAAAAAAAAAACTGCCAGTACAGCTTATGTTTTAAGTTAGAGTGAATAAAAAAGATGAAACATTCAAAATGTATAAACATTTTTGAATTTCCAAACTCCATTTTCTTTGATTTATCAGCAAAACGCGTCTCGTAAATTGCGCCTGATGAAGTCTGTCATTTTCTACGCAGTGATGAAAATTAATTGAATCGCCGAGGAGGTGTAGATAATTCTTCTTTGCCGATTTGAAACAGTTCTTGGATTGCCATAATTTTCAATTCAAAGATCCTATTCTTAAACATTGTCAAGATAGATATGTTTTGTCTGTAAGAATGTTTGGCTTCATTGATGATAATGTAGAGTGAAATAAAAAATGAAATAAAATTAGATAAAATGCTACTGCTTTAAGTCAAACACGAACTGTTTGAAAATTCGTGAGTAGATATAAGAATTTATTTATAGAATTTTATTGAAATGCATCAAAAATATGTTAATTGTTTCTTTCATTTACTCTTTCATTACTATTTGTAAAAGGTATGGCATTTATTTCATTTTAGCTAAAAAATGAAATATCGTTTGTCATAGCATAAATTAAGTATATTTTTGTAAATATATTCCAATGATATTTAGGGATTCAGTGATTTATAAATTAATGTTACATTTCATAATTTGTTTTGATTACTATACAACTTTGATTAAATATTTGTTCATTTAATTTCAGGTATATTGCTTCAAACACTTCTCTGATGACTATGCAGAAATTACAACCGATGCTTTTGAGCACTTCGGTAAGTTTTTTAAATGCTGGAATTTTTTTTTCATGTCTTAAGCCATGTTTAAAATAGGCAACGTCTATTGTAAAAAAAGCAATTGTAAATAATATTTTGGATATTATATCATGATAACGCAAGGCCTTTCATTGTCAATGCTGTTTGTCAAGTATCTTTCTAAACTCAAGCTAATATGTGTATTCCTCAAGCCCTTTATAGCCATAATTCAACACCATGCATCCCACTCCCTTGAACTTGAAGACACATCTCTCGAGAAAGGGTTTTTCATCATCAGAGGCAGTGGTCAAAACTACGACGGCGATTTGGAAGGACCAAACAAACAATGGGTTCTATCGTTCTTGAAGAGAGGGAAATAAGATTAAATAAATACATTGGATGTAAGAATGCTGAGAAAGACCATAAAAATTTGGAGGATTAAGGCCGCCAGTTATTTTTTAATTTATTTATTGTTATTTTTCATTAAACAGTCTATGTCAGGTGTGGGTAGACTTTTTCAGGGTATAGGGCTATTTCTAATTTTTTCAAGGTGTTGTGGTCCACTCAGTGGTGTAGGTCTATGATATTTATTATAACTTAATAATAAATACGGAATATACTAACCTTCATAACTACAAATATAATAATAATTGCAACAAATATAATAATATCAAATGATGCATTTGATAAAAAAAAATTCAAAATGCATTAAAAAATAAATCATAAAGTTAGTTCTCGTAGTTGTAGCTAGAAGACTTCGGCTACATAGTGCCCGCCAATATCTCGGTATATAGTTACTAACTGCTAATCTTGCCCTGGATTCTACGTGGTCGTCTGTGATACGGGAGCGATATGTTGTCTTAATTATACTCATCGTTGAAAATGCAGATTCATGCAGGTAGGTAGAACCAAAGAACAATGCTAAATGATATTAATTTTAGGATACGTCCATTAGATTCCAAAACTTATTCTTAGATTCTGAACAACGTGCTTTTACAATTATATCATTTTGAAGGAGAAAAACTTCGTTTTCCTCAAGAGATCAAATGAATACAATGTTTTATAAATATGTTTCTTTTAGTATGCGCGTCTTGGGTCTTAATAAAGGCGGTCACCCTAGAATGTCTTGGTGGCCCACCGGTTGACCGCGATCGACTTAATGCGCTTTCCTGGTATATGTAGAAATGAATAGAAGTTATGAAGATTATTAACCAGGCTATAAATTTGAAAGGATTTTGTTCTCCCATTTTTTAAATCATCTTTCACTTTTCTAATATTTTTGTAATAGGCATATCTTTCTCTATCGGGCTTTAAACTATTTATCGTGTTTTTAGAGCAGGAACATATAATCCCAGTTGAAGTAAACGATGCTGGACATCCACTGATGACTTTCTCAACTAATCATGCCAGATTCAAAAGAGATGCATCATCAAGACAAAAGAGACACTTTTCGATCAATGGTTTTGGAGAACATTTTCGTCTAGAGATGGATGCATCGTCCCACTTGCTTGCTCCAGGTTTCAGAGTGTATCACTTGGGTGGAGATTCTAACACCAGTGATGGAGGTGTAGAAAGCCGGAAAGATATGGAAAATTGTTTATTTAGAGGAAAGCTGAAGAATCGGCCTAATTCTGCTTTTGCACTCAATTTGTGTGGGGGAATGGTGAGTAGCTGTTCGTTTATGTATGTAGGCTTATTATAATTTCGAACTTATTGATCTTAAGTGGCATTAGCTATAGTCTGTGTTATTTCTGTAGGCGTTTCCAAGACACTCGTTTTCCCTACTCTTCACTCTTTCTCCTTCTCCGTTGCCATGGTTTCGACAAAGCTTGTTTTTTTCCCCACGCCAGTATGTTTCGGGAATACCTTACCTTCGGAATACCTTAATAGTAGTGTAAAAAAAAAAATTGATACTGTTATCTGCCTCAGCATTGCGAGGCAGACAACCAGTAACGAGCTAGAAAATTTGACCTTGAATCGCCTACCAAAAATACACAGACTATAGCATATGATTTCATAAATAACTGAATTAAATTATGAAATTATCTGAAATATTAATAATTACTGCGGGTGCGTTTTTCTCTAGACTTCTCTATATGCTTCCCAATACGACGCGTTTTATGCATAGCTTTATGAAGATAACGAAGATAATCCAATTTACATTTTGAACATCTTTTGTGTTCAAAATTTGATACAAATCAAGAATTTTTGTACCAAGATTGCAGATTAAAATCCATGTATTTAGTCTGCTGCATTTTTGAGTTGCCACTTTTACATACACATGAGTAAATACATAGGAAACAATAAACTAATTAACTAATTTGGTCCGAAATTACATTCAGATCTACGATTCTGTTAATAAACCTGTAAAACAAATTTCATCCGTATAAATTATTGCATATTTAAATTCACATGGAATGTTCAAAAGCATATGGAAACAGAGATTTTCCATTGACGAATTTCGCCCAAATTTTGGCATGAGTAAGTAATCTTGCTGTAAAGTCGTCATGCGAAATTTCATCTATGCATCTTGTTCTTTTTCTAAATTATCGGGCTTACAAACTGGAAATTCTAAAAATTTATTTTTTGAACTTCAGGCATGCCTAAAACGCAGAGATGCACCAAAATCTTCAGGATTTTTTACTTGTTTATTTTTACAATTAATAAAAGGTGTCCCAAAATTAACGAATATTTGATTTGCCACCATTCGTGCAGCAAAGTGTTGACAACCCTATTAAAAAACCATTTAACAGCTGATAGTTTTGGGTTAGTAAATATGGAACCTTACACTATAAAACAAAGGGTAAACGCAAGATAACGCAAGATTACGATTCAATAGAAATATAACAATTTAAAGTACTCAGGATAGCATTTGTATGGAATAACACATAGGGCAAATGGCCTTCATGACTTTGATGGAAAATACATACTCTTTTGTCGAAATTTTCTATGACCATTTTTCATAAATGTGGCTGAATTTCCTTCTTCAATGCATTCTTCCTTGTGGGCTTGTTGGACATTTGACTTCAAATAACCCCATAAAAAGAAATCCGACGGCATTAAACCACACCACCTAAGGGGCCAATTGTTAATTTTTTTAATTGTGGCCGCCAGATTTTCATTATTTTTGAAATGTTCAACAATGAAAACACGTCTTTCTAACATGTAACGCTTCGTTTTTACTAATTTTATCTATCAGATGTCAAATAGTTTTATTTTTTAATAGGGTTGCCAAAATTTTACTGAACGAATGGTGGCAAATTCAAATCTTGCGTTAATTTTAGGACACTCTTTATAATGCTTCTTTTTCTCTATGTTTCGAACAATAGAAAGTTAAAGTTCTTCATTTCTCACGGGATATGTATACATTTTCTATGGCCTTCAAGAAACGTGTCTCCAGGTTTCGCAAATTAAGAAGTGGCGCTTTGAAAGTGACAATTAGCCGCGCTCTGGTTCAGCGCGAATCAGAATTGTATTGTTGACGTGCTGACACTCACTAAATCTTACCTATGTTACAACTCCCATGCAACAGTAGACCTCCTCACCTCGGCGTTTTCACCGCTGTACTGATTTAGATCCCCCCCCCTTTGGCAACGGTGCAACTATTCCGAGGTTGGATTCAGGCAGTGGCAGCCGTTAAATACGAAAAGATGAGCGTTCCGGTGGTTGTAGGTTAACGTAATCAATTGTCATTAGTCATGGCAGGGTCTTTGCTTTAGTACGTTCTATATATATAAAGAAAGCAAGTCTATTTCTGCCGCCATCCTGTTGTAAATATCAACCACGGTGCTCTGAAGAGAGGTGTAATTAAACCTGATGTATTTCACGAATGTTAGTCACAAAACTTGAATGAGATAAGAGTTCTTCGGGTATTCTAGTTAGGTAACAATTTGCTGATGATATACATCAACATTGTTGACTTTTCATATATACGAGAACTTAAGTTGAATAATGAAATATATCTTTAGAATCTCATTTTAGTTCAATCTCTTACCAGATATATCTCGTATTTTTCGAATTATATTAATCTTGTGATATTTTAGAGGCATTTGAGAATCTAGTCTGAGTTAAGCGTTTTAGCATACTTTTAAAAACGAATAATTCCATACAATGCTATTTATTTACTAAATTCTTGCACAAATATGTACTATGAAATCTTCTCTATCTTGTGCACCATTTCATTTGTTTCAGTTCATAAAAATTCTAAAATTTTGCCTTTAAATTTTATGTAATGAATTGAAATACATTTATTTTCTCATGCAGTGAGCGCTAATTCGTTTATTCAGAAGAGCAAAGTTTTTCAATTGGTAGAATTTATCCTAACAAATTGCGTTTAATTTATCAAATATAGCTGATTGAGATTGTTAAAAAATTGCACTTAGTTTATCACACAATTCTGAATGAGAGATATTTACCTTGGAACTTTTTTCTTTTCTCCCTATTCGTTCATTTTTAGAATTTATTTTGCACCATTCATTTTCTCATGCTCCGAATTGCATATAATGAAGATTTGACGTTTTCATGTCCACTGTTTTTTACTTTATTGTACACATAATATAGAAAAAGAATAAAAATCTTCAAAAAATTCTAATTGGAGGTTTTGATGATTCATTACGTTTTACTTCTTCCTGAGTTTAAAAAATACATTTTTGGAAAAATGCCCGTCTGTCTGTCTGTCTGTGACAAAGATAACTCAAAAACACTTTTAACTTGGCGCATGAAAGTTGGTATGCGGCCTATATATTGATTTTGTTGATTTCTATCAAATTTTGTGTAAAATCTGTTCAGAGGAAATCCGACTGTTCGAATATAAGTTAACACCATAATTCAAAACAATAAGGGCTAATTAGATAAAGTTAGGTGCACGAATTTAACATTTATAGTGTACACAATAGTCAAATCGTCACCCAAAACCAACTACGGTTTGACTGCCTGTCGGTCTGCATTTTCAGAAACATGTGAACGCGATAATTCAAAAACGTCGGGTAGTAGTTCCATATTTGTTATGGAATTTTGTGACTACATGTGTAATTTTGTGCCAAAGTTTTGTTTCAATCGTTTGAGAAAAACGTGTTTAAATCTTTTTCGGTTTTGGATATTATTAACGCATGCCAGGAATGCCGCATTTACGCCAAAAAATATTTCATAATTATTGTAATACAATAACTTGCAAAGCATTTGCTGGAATATCGCCTCTATTAGAGAGCGTGCGAGAAGTTTATAGGAAGACCGCTCCGGTTGGTTGCTCACAGGATTTTGCATGATAAGTTATTAAATTGACTATTTGGTATATTGTATTTAGAAGCCTTAAGCACAACAGTTAATTTTTGTTTATTCTCTGTATAAGCTGTTTTCCAACTACAAATATTGTAATAAAATAAAATGTCACACAATTCTTGTATAAAAAATTGTAAATTTAAATTTAAAAGTAATTTTAAACATAAAAATAAAAATTTACTAGGCATTTTTTAACACGAACTAAATACTGAAAAACATAATTCCAAGAGCTGTTGACTTGTGATACGGTCAATTAAGTGTGAAAAAGACTGGACCACATTAAACTGCAAATAAACCTGAAAAAAATTAGAAAAATCCTAAGCAGAATATTATCAAATTCAAATTATAATTTAATTAGAATAAGCTCAAGTACACGGCCTTTGCAACTGCAATAAAAACCCGAAATACCCTGAAAATATCACAGAAAACGTTTCGTGGCATTAGAGCTCCTATGAAGTTGTCTAACTTGCCTACTCGCTAATTTGAACCTGGTATATCCAGTTTCATTATACTCTGCTGTGTAGTTTTTATTAATAATAAACATCACAAAAATAAAACTTTCCCTCTTTTTTTACAGAGTGGCTTACTGAAAACTGAAACTTCTGATTATCTCATAGAACCAGTTACCAGAAACATCAGTGACCCGAAAGCTGTGGAAAAGCCTCATATCTTGAAGAAGCGTTCCATAGATGCTCATGAAAGTCAGAGAAAATCTACTACGCAAGATCAAACTTTCTTTTGTGGAAAAAGACGAAGATGTAAGAGCATATCCCTTCTTATCCTATATTCTAAAACAGATTTTATCAATTACAAAAGCAAATTTTATATGGCTCTTTTTTTTAAAAGAGTTTATCAAAATTATCTCTTATCTTGAATCTTGCCCATATTGCTGCTTGTCACCAATTATGTAAGAAATATTATATATATGAAAAGTGATATATATAATATAATACAAGAAGTAGTCGATTAGACTTAATCTCGTAGGAAGCATTAAACCTCACACTTTGCAATTAATTTGTGTTTATCCTTTTTAATCTCGTTTCAACAGTAATGAATTCTGCGCCATTTGTATTTGAACTTTTTTTTAAAATTCTAGCAGTGTCTTTGTATCCTCTATGTTCATTTTTATTTGTAATTTTTGGTAAACGACTAAAACTGTTTTTAAATTTATTACCTATTAAAAAGCATCTTATATTAATAACATGGATTAGTTTCTTTAAACAAAATAAAAATGAAAGAGAGCTGCCCATATATTTTGTTCATAGTATTTATGAAAATAACAAGAATTTTTCATGGGAAAATTGCAGAATTTATTACAAATACTCATTTTCAAGGTCACCATAACTATCATGTTCCAGTAATGCAGATGAAGCTCACCTTGGTTAGATGGTTAACAGAGTACATCATGTACACAGCAAATATGTGAAGTTACCTCCAGTCCAAATGGGTATCATGTAAGGTTTGGAATAAGTAATTGGAAATCTCTCTTTGGTCTCTAAATGCGCTACTAAATAACATTAGGAAAAATTCGCCTTGGTAATAATCGCTTGTATCCGCACATTCATCGCTTAATTTGGGGGTTCACTACTTGGTCTTCGATGTTTTCATTTTTCTTTTACCTTAACTTTTAAACAAACAATATATCTGAATATAAAATGAATATGCTGTGCAAGAAGTCTATAATTTTTTTTAAAATCCGCTGATACATTATTCATCACTACAGTCTTTGCGTAAATCGACGGAGAGGATTGATGATAAAAAAAATAATATAGAGGGAAATAATGTTTTGATAAAGTATTTGGCATTTTAATAATTTAATTAGTATTGTTTGAACTGTTATTCACATTAAAATTATAAATAAATAAACGTGGTTTGATGTAAACTTGTAGGATTTGTAACAATTGAGGAAAAGTGCTGTTGACAACAAAAATAATATGTAGGATATAAGTTCGGCCTATATAATTATTAAAATTGTAGTTTTATACTGGGTACGAAATTTGAACTATTTTTAAGCAGCAATGTTATAGTATATATACACATTGAATATAAATATTCACTATTTATGCAATTTTGCATTGTGAATGTGAAATTTTTTTGAAAAACACAATTAATTAGGAAACGCGACACATTATTCACTTATTTTTTCCATTCTACTTATTATATAACTCAAAATATATTTTTATGAACCTGTTCATTAAATTATCATAAAAGTTGTGTGTCTATTTTTCATTTCTTATAGACAGAAAAGTTATGACATATTATGTGTTAACCATTTTTAAAGAATGACATCAGGATTAAGGTATCCAAAATAATAGTCTTGGACGCACCCTTTTCTAAATATCGATATGATATATAAATTACTTCATTTAAGGCCCTGATATTATATATCCTGGAAAAACCACACATTTTGTAGCTGCTAACCGTCTTTAATGATCTTTCCAGTATAAGAATAAAAATACTTGAACTGACAATATAGCAAAGCTTGATAAGCTTTATTGCTAATTTATAAATTTATTCTAAATTAGTTTTTAGTTTAGAATAAATTTACAAAGAGAAAGCATAGAAATCATTAAAAAATAATAAAACATACCGATTTCGCGATTTTGACGAATCTCTACGTTCCAGACCCCTATGAATCCAAAAAGCACCTTTTTGGAATTGTTTGTTTGTGAGTGCATCAGCTCAGAAACATTTTGAGTTCGGATAATATTTTGTATTTTGGAATACATCAAATCTGTAGATTTTTATCAAATGTTAACCGAAATCCATTCAGAGGGAGTTTGATTGTCTGTCCGTCTATTGGAATGCAAGTGCATATAATAACTACAAACCTCTAAGAATTCAATAAAAAATTAGTTCACAGTTTTAAAATATAATAGTAGATCACCATGAAATTTTGAATCAAAACCCTTGGGATCTAGCTACTAAAGTAGTAGATCCCAAGCAGTACTATTTTAAACTTTGGTTTCAAACGATGGGGAAAACAACATCCAAAAATGCGCATTTGCTTTTCTTGACAGTTCTGCGATGAATAAAATCTTCGTGTGCAAAGTGCAAATAAAAATTTGAACAATCGAAGCCTTCATGGGAAGGCCCAAGGTGAAGTATTTGATTCCCTGAGTTTAATATTTTAAATATAAAACTCACGAATACGAATTTAGACTATGATTAAATTCACCAAATTTTATGGAGGGAGGGGGGATAATAAAGAATAGATTAGGGAGAGTGCGAGAAAGTTTTGGTTAGATCATTCCTGCTGTTTTAAATTTAACTCTAACTGGAGTTTTAAATATTGAAAATCGAAATGAGCCGGTGATTTCACTAAGTTAGAATTTAAGGTAATCTGAGTGTATTTATGACACATAAAAAGTTCTGTTAACTCTCATGAAAATATCGTGTCATAAAGATTAATTTACAAAACAGTGTTTTAGCTCTTTAGAAAAGCGATATTTTCTCTTTTGCAGATATGCCTCACAAGCCACGCAGGAAGGATTACTGGTTGCCAGATGAATTCGCTGTGAACAAAGATTCTGCTAGTTCAATTCCTAAAGAAAGGACAAAGAGAAGGACGAGGGACGATTCGGAGAATGGAGTGATAGAAGAGAAGAGGAATCTCCACTCCAGGAGGAGCCAGAGAAGCATCGAGACTTTGGTGGTGGCAGACAGAGAAATGATAAAGAAGCATGGCACGGAAAATGTCACCACGTATTTGCTGACGGTGTTTAATATGGTAAGGATTCGATGATAAACTTTTTGCATTGTAATAAAATGATATCTGCTAATATAAAGAGTTTGATTTCACGAGTACTATGTTTAAATGATTTCTCGTTATAAATAATAATTTAACCTTGTCTGTGAGGAGATATGGTATGAAATATTTGTCAATTCAAGAATTTTTGTCACAAATTCTGTGTAATTATGATTTGACCCTCCAACCCGAAATTACTGTCTTACTAGCTAATCACAGCTAGTTTTGGATAGCAGTACTTCTTCCAATCATAGTCATCATCTCGCAATTCTCGTTCAACTTTCTTAATTGATAAGAATTAATAAAAGGAATTCTAGAGAATTTAATGGATATACAACGGAATTGAAGGGTGAAATCTCTTGTCGAGAACTCTTAGCTGTAAATGGCTTATTCTTTGATTTAGTAGCTAAGATAAACTCTTAATTCTTTTCAAAGTTAAAAAAACTGAAAAGATTTCGCATTTTTATTTACATAAATTTCAACGAATAATGTTTTGATGATTAATATAACTAATATTTATATTTATTTGTATGTAATTTATTTAGAGTTTTTACATTCTTACATCTTTACATTCGAATTCTATTTTTTTTTTCTGTCTCAAATACGAAGAACAAAGACACTATTGCAATCATCAAAAATTCCTACTGGAGATTTTGATGAATCTACACGTTTGAGAGATTTCCGAGTTCGAAAAACACATTGTCAGCATTATATCTGTCTATCCCACAAACACTGAAACAATAAAATTTGGTATAAAATCTTAATTCTAAATTTATAGATTTATGTCATATTTAGAACTGAATAGTTTCATGAGAAATCTCTCTGTCTGGCTATCAGAATATAAGTTAATACGATAATTGCAAAACGAAGGAAGTTCGATAAAATTCGGTACACAGATTTATCATCTAAAGAGTATATAGCTGTTTGGAACCAAATCTCCCAAGGGGATAACTTTCTGTACCTTCACAAACATGAAAATGCAATGACTTATTATATGTGGTATATTTTTGTGGCTATAATTGAGTTGTCAAATTTTAGTTTCAGTCGGCTAAACAATTAATCTAAAAATCCAAATTCGATTTTCAAATACTTTTTGCTAGATTCAAGGGTTTAATCACCAAAAATTACACAACAGATTGAGTACAAATAATAAATGAATGCCAAAGATCGATATTTCATGTATATTGTTCGCCAATGGTCATTCAAGGCATTCCATCCTCAAGGCCCAAAGTCCAAAGTTTTATGTTGGGTGGCGAGGAATAACACTTTTTTTCGAGAGTATATGAGAAAGTTTTGGTGAGACCATTTCCGATGGTTAATAAACGAAATAAATTTGAAACGAAAAAATCTAATATTTTATCTTCAGAAATTCAGTATTTTCTAAGAAGTGTTAAAGACTAAGAAGTGTTATTTTGAAATATGACTGAATCCAATCTAAAAGTACACTGCGAAAGCTAGAGTTGCAATACTCTCAGACTAGACTTTCTTTCAAAACACTTTTCTTTTTTCTTTTATGAAGTACAACAATGAAGTATTGTTATTGAATGTATTGCAAAACATAAATTTCATTTTCCGATACTATTAACGGAATGCAAGGGATTGCATTTGCCAAGAATGGTATGATAGATTCATTAAAATTGCTAGATTCAAGCCAAAAGTTAATATTTGTAATTATTTTACGCCAATGCTATGCAAGTTGTTCTCTGAGATAACACCTTTATTAGAATGCACGCGAGAAAGTTTTGGGGAGACCACTTCCACTGGTTATCTTATACAAAAGAATTTACAAGTATATCTTTTTTTTTTTTTTGTTAATGCTAGTTTTAATTTCAGGTTGCCATGCTGTACCAAGATGCCACGATTGGAAATAACGTCAGCGTGATCTTAGTGGGACTCGTACTTCTGGAAGGTGACGAGGTAAAAAAAAAAATGTATTCATATGCTAACACCTTTCAAAATATTTTCTTAACACTATAATACCTGAACAAGAGTTTCTTTATGACCAATATTCAGGTACATTGGAAGATTACTGGTCGGTGAGTATTCTGATTGGTACGCACAGCAGAAATATCCTAACATCATTTTTCTTTCTTTAGCCTGGTTTGACGCTTTCGCACAACGCGGAGAATTCCCTCCACAGCTTTTGTCAGTGGCAGTCTACAATCCATACAGCAAAAGGTCGCCAGCACGATCACGCAGTGCTCGTCACCGGACTCGACATATGTTCGTGGAAAGATGGACCTTGCGACACTTTAGGTATTTATCCTCTTGTGTAAAAAAAAATGAGCAAACATTTGAATATCGCCAAATTTAAATTTATAACTGATCGATTGTACTCATCAGTTGCATAACCAGTTGCATTATATTATGCGCATATTATGCAGATAACCATATAAAAATATCATACGTCGTTTATTAATTTCCAATAAAGTTTGGAGTAAATAACAACAAAAACAAATCATGAAATCGTAAGTGCTCAGTATGACTTAATTATCGTCAAGGACGACAAAACCATATTAACTGTCCACTTACTTGCCAAAAATCCACCGACTCGGATGACTACAAGAAATGATTGCAAACATATTTTAGGGCTACAATATAAATTTCCAAGATTACCACATTTGGCAAGAAATTTTTAAAAAAATCAGTTTAAAAAAAATCAATCGAACTTCATTCTTCAGCTTAGAATAGAAAGGTTTCCAACACGATCACCAGCTTTGTAGAATAGAAAATAACAGCTAAAAATGCTATTGTTCTAACAATTTGTAAATTCTTATTTGGGATTGTTTATTGCCAAATTAAAAAGAAAAGATTACAACAAACAATTACTAACTTTATCGATTTGATTGTAGAATTTTTCTATTCATACCATTTTATGGCACATTTTAAAAACTGAATCCTAATTCCCATGGGAATATTTTTACTTTCCATTTAATTTCAAATCTTTTTTTCTACCCGCAAAATCTAAGTAGATAGTAAAATGACATTGATTATTAACAGAATTTGAAACCTCTTACTAGATTTACAATTATGAATTGAACTATTCCAGTTTTAAAGAGCATTATAGTCGATTTTTCGAATCCATAGCGAGATTCTTAATTTAATTATTTATTAATGTCCTGTATATATGGAATGCGGGAACTGTTTTAGAATGGATGTCGTTGGTTCGAATTGCAACCAAAGGACTAGAACAACACCAGAGCCAGCAAATTTATTTTCAAATTTTTCCATATACAAGTAAGGGGGTATGTGAGTTTTGTAAGACCGAAAACTTTAAAGGTATTTATCATTAAAAGATTATGGCCAAATTAAAAAAAAATATTATATGTAGATTTTTTACTTTTTTGTATACTTTGTATACGAAAGAGAAAGTATTGTAATCGTCAAAACTTTCGAACTGGTGATTTTGATAAATTTCCAGTCTTCCTGAATCCGATGACCTCATTTTTGGCATTACGTTTACTTATGAACTCGATAACTATAAAATGCTTTGAACTAGACGGACGCAATTTAGTATGCCGGTATTTTACCATTGTTTTAGATTTTGGTCAAATTTTAAACGAAATCCATCCAGAAGAAGTCTGCCTAAATGTGAAGAGTCAAATAAGTAAAATTTGGTACACACGTTTAGTATCAATAATGTAAGTTCTTATAAAAATTTTGAAACAAACCTGTTAAAGAACTGCCGTCTATCGGTCTAATTGCTCTTATATGCAAACGCGATAGCTCAAAAACGCAGTCATTTAAAATTATAAAATTTGTATGTGATTTTGTAACTACGTTTGTAGTTCTGTGTCGAAATCTTGTTTCAATTGGTCGGGGAAAAATCTTCCAAAAGACATATTTAATGTTTTAGTGTTTATGTACTAACCTCCTTCCAGCGATTAATCGCCAACAATGGCATATTAATATTTTTTTTATTATTGTTTGCCAGTGGTATAAGATTAATAATGCACAAACGCACTTATTATAGAGGTATACGAGAATGCCCCGGGAATAGTTGCTGGTTTTCTAATAAAATCGATAAAAAATAATCTCATATCGAATCTGAAAAACAGTTAATAAAAGTGAGAGGGGAAATAAATGACTTAAATATTCACTTTTTCTCAAAGATTTCTTCTCTTAAAAATTGTTAAAAAATTAAAATAGGATTTGTATTTTTAACAAATAATACCTCAAGAGTCCCAGACATTTAAAAAAACAACTCTTTTGAGTTAGTTTAACAACACTTTTTCCCCAAAGAAAACAGAAAATGACGGTGTCAATGACATCTCATGATTCAGAGTCGGGGTTACTTCTGAAAACAAGACCACACGCACATTTTTAAACAAAAGACTGAGAAGAAAAAGAGAAAAAGTCCGACTATGAAGTATCCAAAAAAGTTGTGAAAACTGTCATTTTCCCGCCTTCCCAATTTGAATCACTCAACGTTATTTTCTTAAAAACTGTCCTAAAGAGTTAGTGAATAAATTAAACAGCTACTTGCTCTCGACTTAAGTTGTCCTTTCTTGTATAAACACTTCTCTGCTCGAGACGCTACTTAGCCGAGAGAATTACCACTCACTTAAAAAAAGAAGCCAATGTTATCTTTGGGATCCCGGTAGCGTATCTGATAATCGCGCGCCAGGTGCGGAGAACTTAAGTGAAGAGATCACCACCAAAACGGGACACTCCAGGGAATACAGTACACTTCCGAGTATCCGGCCTAATGTGGCGGAAGGGCAGGCCGAATAACGAGAAGAAAAGAAAAAAACTGGATATACCAGAGTTCTATGAACTCATTTCTTTCCCATAAATATCAGAAGACAAAGTTTTTATAACAAATCTCACTTTTATAATACGTATTTTGTTACTTCTATTGAGTACTAAGTCCTCGGTTTATATCAAGCCACGTAGAATGTGAACACGGCTGCGGCCCAGTGAATTATAAAAGCAGCTGCTGGTAACTTGACGAGTTAAAATAGAAGGCTCTGTGCTAGTAGTTTATATAAAGTTTATATAAGTAGTTTAGTGAAGTTAGTTAAGTAGTTTATATAAGTTTATATACTGCACTGCACGTTCCAAGAATTCATTAGAGGCAAGTAAAATTAAAAGAATTAATTGTTCACATTTTAATATAAATTCTGTAATTCCCAATTTAAAGGCAGGAAACATAAACAAAACATTAATGTAAATCATAGGTCCTAATTTTTCAGAAAATTGACTCAAAACAGATTTTATTTTTCACTGATAAATGATTACACAGATATGAAAAGGTAACCCTAATATACGAGTCAAAAGTTAGTTTTTAGTTTTTGAAAAGGCCCTTAATAGATGACTGCTTCTGCATTTTAGCTCTCTCATTTAATTATGATAAAGAAAAACTAGGCCGGATAATACAGAAGAAGGATAGTCGCTAACCGGATACTCGGGAGTATACTGTATTTCGATATTCTTCAGGAATGATCCCGGGCAATTTTCGTTTGCGTTACAAGGCCAGACTAAATAAATAGTGTTAAAAGGTTAAGCGCCAAAGAAAGAAAGAAAGAAACAAACAAACAACAACAAAAAAAACTTCTACAAAAGTGTAGATTTTAGTCGACCGTAAACAAAATACGAAAAAAAAATCCATGCTTTAGGTAATTGACAAATATATAAGGGGATTTTATAGAAGGTAAAGTAATGAGGAAAAGCAAGCGGTTGATGAGACAGCGTTGGTGGTCTCCTGTGTGAATCTGACCTGCCATTCATATTTGAAGCACGTCCTATTGAGCCACTTGTAACGTTCATTCAGATTAAATCAGCAGACTCATCATTGATAAGATTAGTCTGCCTTTGGTTCTATCTGAAAGGTTATTAGCATAAACTTTCGTAAATTGTCATCGACATATTTTCTTGTGATATGATTGAATAATTTCTAGTGGAGACTCCTTGGTCTGGGTGTTTATGGATGCAACTTTGAAAACTTGTGGAACCGGATCAATGGAGGTTTAGACGATTTTTAATATATCATCCCACCTGAATAAGATTATACAAAACGATCTTAAGTTATTCAAAGAATATTAGATTATTAAATTTACTGCCTTATTCGAAAAAACATAACTAAAAAAAATGAGCCAAATCATTTTAAAAATAAGTTTGAATTTTTGTATGTAGTACAAAATAGTTCGGAGAAACAGTGTTTAGTCCCTTTTTGAAGTTACAAGGAACTTATTTTTGTACTCGCTATATTATAAAGTAGGTGAGAACGATGTTAGAGCCAATACAGGCAAGTCCAATTTCTACAAAGCATCAAAGGGAGAATTTCGAACCTGACGAACGTAACACTCCCCAAATCCATGAACACGAGATTTCGAGTCTCATGGTTACAACAAGTATCGAACCACTGACCTTCCAGACTTGGATTTGGATTTCTGCTTCTGCAACTTAACCAAATTCTACTAAGTTGTACAATTTATGAATTTTAAATAGGTGTAAAATGAATTCGATTTATCAAAGCGATATTAAGCTTTCAAATCTTAAAATTTTAAATTTTTAATCGCAGCTCATCTTGAAAATGAGCTTCGAAATTTTTTCAAGACATCTTCTTTAATCTGATAAGAGGATTACGACAATTTTGTTATTTTAATCAAATGCCCTCTTTCTACTTTCAAGATGAATTTTATGTTAAGAGACAAATGGTCTTGAATTACTTTTAATTGACGTCGGAACGTGATTTGGTAGATTTTCAGAATTCCTGCTTAAACAAGAATAATTTTCAATAAGAAATATTGCTTCTTACAGGGTGGTTATAGTGGGTCAGAGTGGTCATCGCAATTTTTAGATTTTAAAGTGATTAAAAAATAGTTTTCTGTAACAACATTTTCTTGAGTTATTGTATAACTCGTTTCACTTAATTTTTAAATATCTAAAACTAATAAAAATTTCAGAAAAAAAATAACTTTCATTTTTATAATGCGAAGTACAAACATACCGCAAAATTTGTCCTGTAGAGCAGCAACACACACGCACGCACGCACAGTACAATATTCACATTCTTCTTTATTATCGGTTGAGACGACAGATATAACAACTTACCCATTTAGAGTCAACACGCTTTCTGTGTAGAAAGATGACGATTTTTTATTCATCAATAGAAAACTGTATTAAAATTTCTGGTATTAAATTAATCTTGTATTAATTAAATTCATTTGATAAAAAAAATAAAGTACGTTGAATTAAATTTAAATTTTTTGTACAATTGTATTTTAATTAA
This sequence comes from Argiope aurantia, assembly GCA_026543865.1. NCBI lineage: Eukaryota > Metazoa > Arthropoda > Arachnida > Araneae > Araneidae > Argiope > Argiope aurantia. Next base: position 224,509 of record JAPMOR010004700.1, read on the forward strand.
GATATGTAAGTGTATTTTACGTTTTCCTTTCAGGTTATGCTCCCATCAGTGGGATGTGTAGCAAGTACAGGAGCTGTACCGTCAACGAAGATTCCGGACTAGCCCTAGCTTTCACGGTCGCCCATGAAATTGGACACAAGTAAAATATAATTTATCACACCTTCCTACCAAACAGTGTTTTTTCATCAGAAACTATATCTTACATTGAAAACCATTTATTATGTTCTCGCAGTTTCGGCATGGTCCACGACGGCCAAGGCTCCTCGCCGTGCCGCAGGAAGCGCGGCACCATCATGTCCGCCTCGCTCTCCGGACTTGACTCCAGCCTCCTGTGGTCGGACTGCAGCAGAAGGGACCTCGCCAAGTTCCTGGAGTAGGGGCTACACCACTGTGTCCGGCATCCACTTTTTAAGTGTGAGCTGTGTTCGCGTGAAACAACAAACACGTCCGCTTCCGAAGAATATGCTCTTTTTTTTATTCCCAACACTTTCCACAGTGGCGGATTTTTGAACACTTTGCGGCCCTCGAGGTCTTTGTTTTAATGAAAATCTGATCAATTTAGTTTCACATCTCAGCACATTTCTAATTTAATCAATAATGCTAATAGTTTCTTTTTTTTATTTTCTCATTATACGTAGTATAGAGAAAGTACAGTAATCGACAGAAAATTCGAACTCAAAATTTTGATGAACCTCCACGTTTTAGACTCTTTAAGTTAAAAAAAAACACTATTGGAAAATGTCCGTACCTCTGTCTATTTGTGTGTCTGTGACAAAGATAACTCAAAAACATTTTGAGCTAGACGGTTGAAATTTGGCATACGAACTTTACATCAAATTTGCAGATTTCTATCAAATTTTGAGCAAACTCCACTCAGAGGAAATCCATCTATCTGACTCTTCGAATATAAATGAACACAATAATTGCAAAGTGAAGAGAGCTCGATGGATAAAATTCGGTTGGCAGATTTAGCATCTATAATATAGACACTCGTCAAATTTTGAGCGAAATCCAACAAAGGGTTGATCTTCTGTTGGTCTATACTTTCAGAAATTTGTAAACACGATAACTCAAAAATGCAATGACTGAAATGTATCAAGTTTGATGTGGGATTTTATGACAACAAGTGCAATTTTGTGTGAATTTTGTTTCAGTTAATGAGAAAAGCGTGTCTAAAGTACAAATTCAATTTTCGACACCATTAACTCCATGCCAGGGATGAATCCCCAAATGACTTGCTAAGGCTGACACCAGAGAATCAGTAAAAACGCTTAGTAAAAATAGTTTCGGGAAGACCATTTCAGCTGGTTATTTTAATAGTTTTGTGAAAATAAATAAGATTTGATTAATTTATTTTTTTGGCTCATGGCTGAGAAACCGTGACTTATGCTTGTATGTAATAATATTTAAGCAAACACTCGATGTTTACAATTTGTTTTTACATAAGTGAACATAACAAAACAGATTGAAAGCTGACTATTGTTCTTGACAAAGTATTAATATTTTCGTAATATTTTATAATTTATATAGAATTTACATTTTTGAAATAAATTTGACAATTAGGCCAATAACCCATTTTTCATCAACCTACCTGTAGCCTCCCTCTCCTCAACCTATTAGCCCTCGGACCTTGCTGCCTAGTCTGAAATCCGCCACTGACATTTCACATGAGGATAATAAATTAAATTCGGCTGTTTTAATTTTAATGCCATGCCGTTTGATGAAGAACATATTTGTGCTCTTTTAAGCACGGTGATATTTAATTCATAGTCCCTAGTATCTAAACATGAAGAAAATAATTTAGGCAAATAAAGATTTGCTCGATGATAGTTAAAATATTTAATTAAATATATCAATTTTAATAACTTCAAAGAAGTATTACGTGTTAAGACCATTACATGATTTTGTGAATTATTTTTGATGCCTATGAGTTTCTTATCTCTTTCCCATGAGCACTTCTTTCGCTGTAAAATTACAAGCTTTAAAACACCTGAAATCACCCGATCAATCTTTATAGAATGTATGTGTTCAGAAATAGATGAAAAAGGTTTATTCAAAGTAGAAGTTAATAGTTTCTATCCTCTGGTTGTAATCTTAACCAGTATTATTTAAAATCTGATATACTGTGTGCTTTACCAACAATTGTTTGTTGTCGTTGGAATGACTATTGAAGATTTTCCTATGAACGAAACACAGATGTTGGTCAGTTTCCCTTGGGCACGTCTTTATGTATTGGGACTAAGAAATTTACCTCAAATTCTATCACGGTGCTCTAGGAAAACTAAAGAAAATCCATATATTTCTTCTATCACAGTTCTTGAGAGGTTTCTGTTTTATGCTATTTGCTAAATAACGTTAAGTGAAATAGGATTAGATTCCACCATTATTTTTAGATTCTGAGAAAATTGCCAAATATCAATACTTCTGAGATTCCAAATTCGTTCAGTTTTCTCTTGGGTGGCATCCCTAATTTATGAGAAAGAAATTAACTGAAACGGGATAATGCGAAATAAAGTTTTTAAAATCACAACTTTTGAAAGTGTCAGATTTTTTTTCATGGAAGCTTTTAAAATTTTTTTTTTCACTATATATACTTCCAAATAATGATAATAAGTTATAAAGAAGTAATAGACTCCAAACAAATACAACATTACAAATTATTATTTTACAAGATCTGAAAATAAATATATAAAATTTAAATAAACAGTTAATTTCCAATATATATTATACATAACGAACTAATTAAATTTCAATTTATTTAATAATTAATTTATTTAATGTATTGCCATTATGTAAGACATTCTCTATAATAACACCTTTTTTAGAGAGTGTGCTCGAAAGTTTTGGGGAAATCACTGCTCCTGGTTGTACATATATACATGTAAATATGATGTAATAACATTTCAGAAATCTGATGTCTTTATTTCAAAATGGAAAATGTCACAGTTACATTTCTTTATAGGAATATTGAAAAACTGCAATTTCTGAAGCAATAAAAGGAAGCGTATTTTCATTAATGAAAATCTCTCAATCATTTCATAATTCTAATTCCGCTTTCTTTCCTTTCATTTTTTTAAAGACAGAACTTTAGTAATTATAGTCATTTTTCAAAATTTGTGTACTTTTTCAGCTCGCCAAGATCTTTATGTTTGTCAAACGAACCATATTCTCCAGATGAATTGCAGTTTCCGGATCATTTGCCCGGACAGCTTTACGATGCCGATATGCAGTGTCGCCTGCAGTTTGGAACAAAATCAAAACTCTGCGAACATTATCCGAGAAAGGTAAACTTTTCTTGCAAATTGAATTTCAGCTAGGTTTTGTTAGCAATTTTTTTTTTAATTTCAGGTAATATGTAGCAAAAGCAAGTAGACAATCCTAATAAATTAGGTAAGATGGTGATAGATTTCGATGAACAGTTCACAGGAGCAGGTATAAATATTTGCCTTCAAACTTCTTCAATATTTGTCTCTAAAACTCAACGCACGCTATCAATTCTCAATTCACTACTTGCTTGAGCTACACTCAACGTTTGCGCTTCTCTGGACTGATCCAACTAATTTGTAGCTGACTGAACCGACACTTGTTATACGACTGACTTCGGTTCGGACTACCGGCTTTTTATAGCTTCCGGAGCAGGACACAGAAGGATCTCGAACAATCAACATAACTCGCCTCCTATTGGTAATATCGCCAAAACTCCCAAAGATTTTATACCATCCATTTTGCCGCCAAATTCATTCTCAAGTCGCCAAATAGTTACCAAGTTTGGAGACGAAGCAGCATTTTCGTGTATTGAGTAGCCAATTGTTTAGTAGTGAGTCGGCAGTTGGGTACAACTAAAGCGAGGTGATAGTGGAGAATAGCAGGCGTTTGAAGCGACATTTAGTAAATAGTGCGTGAATTCTCTATTCCTGCTGAGCTCTGTCTGGCCACTTCGTGTGCCGTGGTTGTTGTTTGCAACTGATTACTACTTGTGGGCTGCTGTTATTGCTTGTGTGCGTCTCGGCTGTATTTTGTTGTCTGTGTATTCGTACTTTCGTTTTAATAACCGGCATTATATGTTGTTGAGGCCTGCTGATTGTATATCGCTATACACCCACTACGAGTGAGCACGTCGTTCGAGTTGAGCGTATTTAATTTTTTCCGTTTATTAAATCCTATTGAGTAAGATCATTCTGCTAATATGTGCGACACATCATGAAAAAATTTATATTTTGGAGATTCTTGTACGAGCTTTATGATTTCGGTGTGTTACATTTAGAGTGATTATTTCTTTATACTAAAAAAGAATAAAGAATATTGATCGAATGAATCCAGACAAATTTTTTAAAAAATTCTTTTCCTTCCCCACAGGGTGAAGTGTGTCGAGCATTGTGGTGTCAAAGGAACGGTCGTGAATGCGAAACTAAATTCCTGCCAGCTGCTGAAGGAACACCTTGCGGAAAGAATAAAGTAAGCTGTGACCTATGTCGCTGATACTAAAAACATTATCATTAAATTGACTTGCAGATTTTTATTAGTATTACAGTTTTTATCTAAGATGACTTTCGAAAATGGCAAGGGTTGTGCAACAGCTGTCCAGATGATCTCTTTTGCCAAGGTTAAGAAGTAAGAAACTAAGAAGTTCAGTTAACCAACTTATTCAGTTAGAAGGACCTCAGGTTCTAAGTTCCATTTCAATGAAAGTGACAATTTTCAGGATTATTGATAACGTTACTCACTTTTACGATCCCGTCTTTAAAATTTCCTCATAATTTGCAACACTTTTTATAAATCTCCTTAAATTAAATGGTTTCATCCGATTTAGAGTCCCCATGATTTAGACCTTTATTTATCTGGTTTATGTAAGATGTTTTAAAGAATGTAAAAGCGAGGTAATTTTTTTTGTTATTTTAACCTACAGCATATTTTTATTATAAAAAAGATACATAATAATTTCAATGTATCAGCTTTCTAAAAATTATTTTCGAATCTCTCGATCTCACTCTTCATTTAACTTCTGATTTTCTCACGATGAGTTTTCCCACGCTGGACTTTCCGGATTTAAAAAAAACATAACTTAAAAATTGAATTTCAGTAACCGTGCAGAATAAAAGAAATATATATATAAAAAACTCTTTATGCTTCTTTTTCTCAGAAAAAATATAATATAATATATAACATGATTGATAAAGCAGTCGTGGAATACTTTAATTCTTTTATTGTTCATAATTTTAAGGAAATAATCTAATTTTTATTTATTGTCAAGATTTCTTCGTCTAAGCTATGGCGAGAGCAGTGTGGCATACCGCATAAGAAAATAGAAAATAGGAATATGAGAAAGTGTTCTGAATTTATATAGTTTCATAAAAGAATTTGCAAATACCGTATTTTGGCTCAGTGGGAAAAAATAATAATCTGCTCAACTTGGAAGTTATAATGAAGCCGAACTTCGAGTGATTAGAAAATTATTTTTAGAACATAGAAAAGCAGAATAATTAGAAATTATTTTTTATATATATTAAACATATAATTTATTTATTGCGATGAATGGCTTTCAATATCGAGTTTTATATTATTCTATAATTAAGATATATCCATGACATTGTTATTGCAATGAATTATAAATCATATTCAGAACTATACAATAGGAATAAAACAAATTCATTTAATTTCTGTACATGTTATTATGAATATTATAACTATTAAAATGTTTATACATTTTTAGGACGACTTGTTTTATTATTTTATTGAATATTGCAATTTATTTAACAAATGTTTGGTATTGATTGACCAGATTTAGATATTTTGTTATAAAAATCAACCAGTCAAAGTAGATAAACATTCTTGCATATAGTGGTGTCGGAAAGGCTCGTGTGTGGATCGAAAACTAGACACACAAAAGGCGGTCGATGGTGGCTGGAGTCCCTTCTCCCAATGGTCAAACTGCTCAAGGCCTTGTGCAGGAGGCCTGATGGTCAGACAAAGAAGATGCGACTCTCCAACGTAAGTGTTAAAAAAAATCATCGGTCACAGAAGACTGTTTTTTCCGTTACTTGTGAATTAAAATTTTGATTTTATTTTGATTAGGAAATAAAATTTTGATTTGATTTTGATTATGAATTAAATTTTGATTTGATTTTGAATTAAATTTTTTTAAGTTGGTTTTGTTTCAGTTCTTTGTAGTAATAAGTATGAAGAATATTCATAAAATTTACACGATGTTGTACTTCTGTGAGTCAAAAAAATTCACAAAATCTTTATGTATTTGGTGTTTTTTATGTTATAAATTTTAATGTAAACTAGCCGTTTCTGGCGACCAGCTAATAAACTAGGAATATTAGCTGTGTTTAATTTTAATTAAACCTGTAATACATAATTGATGACCATCATTCTCTTTGAGAAGTATTTTTAAGCAAACATTCTAACCAGACATCGAAACCACGTTATTTTAATAGCTTTATACATGCTCTATTCACGAACCTTCTTAATAGAATCGTGCCCCATGGCGTCATATTGCCATCAGAAACTCAGATTTTGGTTAATTTATTTCAAGTTGAATATTGTCTTTTGTGTTGTAATGTGATTCTACTTCCGGATCCTTTGTATAAACAGCTCAGATAATAAGCATAATTCTTCTTTAACTTTCTTCGATGCAAGAAAATTATACGAATAAATATTTGATGAAACAAAGAAAACGGTTTGATTGCCATTACAACAATAAAAACTGTAGTTGAAAGCTACATAAAAATATTTTTTTTAATTATAGAAATTCAAGTGAAATTTGCACAACTGAATTGATATAATTAAAAAGCAATTTTTTTAAATTTTAAAATTTAAATTTTACTCAGTAATAATTTTTGAAATTAGGATTAAAACTCTAAAATTTTGCATAATTTTTAATTAAATAAGTTTTTATTAAAATTTCAAAAAAAATCATTTTAAAATGCACATTTTTAATCTTAAATGCATATTTGAATCATATATGGTAGCTCTAAGTCCCAAGGGCTGTTTTGTCGGACATCAATATACACTCATTCTTCCATATTATTAGATTCCTAAATGTTCAAAATCCTTATTGGCTTATTTACCCTAGAAGGAAAAGAGTAGAACTTGCTTCTTTACTTGGGCGTAAGATTTCTGTATGGTTCTTTCTTTTTGTAATAAATCTTCCCTTGTGTGAAAATGAAGATTTTAGCTCAGCTAACCTAAAGACTACAATTGCCAACATCTTGCAATGGTGTCATGAGTCAGTAAATGAATCTAAAAAATTTGTAATTTCCAAAAATAAAATTTTTAAAGTACTTACTTTTTCAATAAACAGTTGAATTTCACTATAATTATTCACTTAACATTAATATTTTAATTATTCCTAACATTAATTATTCTATTGTCATCGTAGAATTCTGTGATATTTTAATAATTAGTATTTATTTACTTATTTATAATTATTCTTAATAAGGAAATGAAAAAAAATGGAAAAGAGATTAATTAAAAATAACTTAATATTTTAATTATTACTTTCTCATTAATGAAGTATACAAAAAGAAATATTTTAATCTGTAGGAAATTCCACTTCGAGATTCTGACAAATTTCCACATTTCAAATTACCCTGAATATGAATAACACAGCTTTATAATTTTACACCATGAACACGATAATTCAATCAGAGAGAGTAGTCCCCTCAAATCTTTCTCACATACTTTCTGATAAAAGTATTATACTAGAGAATGCCTTGCATGGCAATGACGTACAATAGTTACGAAATACTGACTTTTGGCATGGATTTAACAATTTTACTGAATCTGTTGTGCGACCCTTGGCGAGTTATTTGGCGATTTAGCCCTGGCACGAGGTTAATAACATCCGAAAATCGAATCTGTATTTTAGACGCGATTTTTCCAATCGACGAAGACAAAATTTGGTAAAAAGCTACGCTTATATTCACCAAATTCCACACCAAATTTAATATATTTAATTAATTGCGTTTTGGGGTTACCGCATCTATATGTTTTTGAAAGTACAGACCGACAGATAGTCAATTCCTCTTTAGATTTGGGTCAACATTTGATAAGTGTCTGCATTATAGATGTTAAATATGCGTGCCGAATTTTATCTATATAGCTCTCTTCTTTTTGTAGTTATCATGTTTACTTATATTCGAGCAGCCTAACAGATAGACTTCCTCTGAACGGATTTTTCTGAAAATCGGACAGAAATCTACAAATTTGCTTAAAGACAATATACTATATTTGAACTGCCTAGCTCAAAGCGTTTTTGACTTATTTTTGTCACAGACTTACATACAGACGGACATTTTTCAAAAATGTATTTTTCGAGCTCAGTGAGGTCTAGAATCTGGAGTATCGTCAAAATCTCGAGTTTGATTTTTTTTTTTTTTTTTTGACGATTACTGTACTTTTTCTATACTGCGTACACGAGAAAGTAAAAACATTGTGTTATAGGAATAAAATGTAGTATGAGGTATTTACGCAACGTTAGTAGATTTCTTTCAAATTTGAACAAATTCCATTCCATTCCAAATTCCATTCCACACGAAATATGTCCGACTATCTGAGAACAAGGAAATATGATAACAACAAAAAATTAAGATGCGATTTTGACACACAATTTTAACATCTAGAATACAGATTCGCGATGTATTTTGAACGAAATCCGTCTTTTGGTTTCACGTATTTGTAAATGCGATAGGACTGCATTTACTGCAGCGACTTAAATAAATGAAATTTGATACATATTTTTAGCATTTAAAGTGTAGATTCTTATAAAATGTTAAACGAAATTCGCTAATGGATCCATGCATCTGATAGAGCTAACTCAAAAGAACAATTACTTAAATAAATAAAATCTAGTAAGTGATATTGTTACTAAAATGTAATTGTCATTTCAGTTTGTAAAGGAAAAAATGCATCAAAAATGCATATTCGATTTTTGTTTATTATTACGTGCAATCATTTAAAGCACAAAAGGCTCATTCACGGTCTTGCTTAAGGACCATAGCGTTTTTTGTTATTATTGTTGCTGGAGGAAAAAGATAGTAAACTTTTATTATGAAGTATGCCAGAAAACTTCAGAGACACCATCCTTAATATGAAATAAAATAAAGGTGCGTTTGTCCTTTACAGGCCAAGTAATGGTGGGAGCTATTGCAAAGGAGAGGAAAAAGAATACCAGATTTGTGGAACTGAAGTATGTTTTTGTTGCTATACTTAGTTAATTTGGTTGATTTATCATATTTTGAATTCATGTGCAAAATATGAAAAATATGAAATGTGCTTCATATTTTTGTTTTCGTCTGTTATGAAGGAATGTGATCCAGATAATCCGGAATATCATATTGACCAGTGTGCTACTTTCAACAAGCGTACTGTAAAAGGAAAATATTATCAATGGAAGCCTTACGGAAAGGATTTAGGAGGTAAGCTAATATAAATGTATTTTCTGCTTATTTTTTCATACTGCTGTATATTATTAAAGACAATTACAAATCCATAATATCGCTACCCCTTCGTAACTAGTCTCAAAATAAGGAAGAAAACGTTACAAAGTTTTTATGGACACAGAATTAATGTCAAAGACCCCAGTATTGGCGAATTTAGAGGCAAAAATGTAGATTATAGAAAATATAAGAATTATGGTGATATCTCTATTTAGATCCGAGATACGCTGACTTTTCTCGAAATTTCTATATTTATCACGAAGACAATAAGAGGTAAAGTGAGTCAATCTCTTTAGAATTCGTGAACGAGGTCTCTAGTTGCTTTGTTGTTATTGTTTCATAGCGATTTGCTGTTTGCGCTTGTATTGCTGATTTGTATAAGTGCTGCCTTTTTGCACGTTATGGTTATGTTTTGTTATTTGTATTTCATGTTTTTATCTTGTGAAATATACCTTTGTTTTCCATTCCATTCCTCACCGTATACTCGGGCAAGGTGATTTAGACAACCAAATACCATGTATTTTTGAAAATAAAAGCCTTTTTTACAGCAAATGTAACTTTGCAAAGTAGACAAATAATAGACAGATAATTTTTATCAGGGTGTTAGTGGTCAGCTAAAACATTCAGCTGTTCAAAACAGCTATATAATACAAATTTTAAGTCATATTGACCAACAGTAATGAACTACATCTTATTAAACCAAATGAAAATACTATTTTTAATTATATGTGCATAATAAATATCGAGTATTCTGGTTAGTAAGGTATACACGCGAAGTGGCGTATAAAATTGGCGAAACCGATACAGTTGATATGGTTGTTGGAAGTTGAATTGAGTTTTTTTTTAAGTGGTGGAAGACAGGTGGCCATTTGCGATGAGCGTTGAGTAAAATAGCCCGCCATCTAAAATGATTTTTCAAAAAAATAAATAAATAAATACTTTGGCGAAATCTGAATACTGGTTAGGGCTAAGAGAATTTATCTTAGTTTATCCCCGACATAGAGAATGTACAGTTAAGTGTGCTTTTTAGATTTCTTTCGAAAAAAGTGGGCTTGGGTTCTGCGACAGATGATGATTGTTGGTATATATAGGGATTATAATCTTTCATATGAAATAAAAATTTGCAAATTTTGACCAGCGTTTGAATCTAGACACGTTATTTTGTTTTCCTAATTATTTTAAGTATATAGAGAATATACGAAATTTTTATTTTATTTTGAACTCGGAAGTGTTAATGAACGCACATATAAATAGCCTTGAGCTCTATATTTTCTTTTTTTTGTTAATAGATCATCATTTGTTTTAATCCGATTTTAATGACTAGTTTCATTTTGAATATTCTTGAAAATTATGTCGTTTTGGGATCACAAACTTCTCATTTTATATATATTTCTTTTATGCTGGATTATGGCAAAAGTTAATGAACTGAGGTCTGATAATATTTTTGAGCATTATTTTTCTGTATTAGGCATTGCATTTCAGCGGGAACGTAGATTTCAGAGTTTTCGGAATGGAATTTTAACATTCTCTTGAGATCGATTGACCTTCTTTTATGTAGTGATTCTTTTACATTTTTAATACCTCAAGTACTTTTTGCATCAATTTATTCATTTTATTGTTCATTTATTTATACTTCCAACCCAGTATCATGTCTGTTTTCACTCTGTTAGTAGATCAGTATTTGTTTCAAACAGACATTTGCAACTAGTTTTTATTTGAATATTCTTGAACATTATAGTAAGAGCAAATCCCATTGCAAAGAAACAAAACTACATATTTACATCTAAAATGCGCCTTAAACGATATATATTTCTTAAGCACTCTACCAATATTCACGATATCTTTTACTACAATTTTCCTTGTTCGTCTGTGACAGTCATGTCTGAGATATTTTTAATAGCATAATAACCCCTCTAGACTGGTTCATACTCTAGTTAATTTAATAACTTTAATAATTATTAAGCTTTTTATTTAATAATTAAAAGTTAAAATTTTAATAATTCGCACACAGTAGTTAATTAAATAAGAACATATCCCTTTTTCTCATTTGATCTCATAAGTACTTTTCGTTTGGAAGCCTTATCTAGATGCCGCATCTACTGCGTGCCGGACAAAGAGGATCTGTACCTGGTGCTCTCAACTATGCTCCAAGACGGCACGTCGTGTAGTGGAAATTTCTCGGGAGTGTGCATCGATGGAGAGTGCAGGGTAGGTTCATTTCACCATGTATCTATACGTAGTATAAAATGAATACTCCTGAAAGCGTCTGTATGTTTGAAAGAGAAAAACTCAAACACTTAACTGATATTGGAGATATTTGTACTTTTTTCTAGGACATTTATTGGGGGAATGTTTTAGTATATTGAACTGATATCAAAATAAAAAAAGGAGTTTTATAATTGTGATTTTAATTATTTTCCTACAACGATTGGTGTATGCGTAAAGCAGCAGTATCTGTGTTTTGCATTTATCTGCTTATGTGCGAAAACCTCAAACTGCACATGCGCAAATAGCAAGAACAGTAATATGCATATGCGATACATTTCTTACGTTTACTTCTGATTTTAAACAGCGATTCAGTCTCTTGCCTAGTTTAAAGAAAAAGCAATTTTATCACTTACAAATGACCATGTTGAAAAAACTTAACAGCTTGGATCTATCTTTATTCGATACCCCAGATCAAGTTTATCATTCAATGGACACAGTTGTGGATAGTGAAGAAGCTGTTCGTTATCCAATTGAATTTTTAAATTCTCTTAATCCATCTGGTCTTCCTCCACACAAACTAATTTTAAAAGTTTACGCTCCTATTATACTACTACGAAATTCAAACCCTCCAAAACTGTGTAATAACACTGGATTACAAATAAAAAGTTTGAAAAAATTCTTTGTTGAGGCAGTACTTTTAACTGGCTCTGGTACTGAAGAATCAGTTTTAATACCAAAGATCTCTCTCATTCCAACAGATTTAACATTTTCCTTTAAACGTGCTCAGTTCCCAGTTAGGCTCTGTTTCGCCATGACAATAAATAAAGCCCAAGGACAAACGTTTCACACTGCTGGAATTCACTTAAGTGAAGAGATAATTTTCCCTCTTGGATATTATGCCACGGGCAACGCTGTGCGGGTACTGCTAGTTGCATATCAATAACGAATTATTCATACTATTTCAATCACCGAAACTTAGTCTAAATTGGGACATTTTGCTTTCTGATATATGAAATATAGAGAAAGTGTACGAAATATATTTTTATTCGAAGTATATATAGAGAAAATATTGTGATCATCAAAAAATTTGAATTTGAGATTTTGACCAATTTCCGATTTTCAGACCTTGAATTCAAAAAATATATTTTTGACATTATGTCCGTCTGTCCATCTGTATGCAAGTATGATAACTCAAAATCATTCTGAGCTAGACGCATGAAAGTTTTTATATAGATATCAGATCAAATTTGTAAGTATCTTTCAGGAAATAGATAACTACAAACGTGAAGGATTAAATTGATAAAATTTTATTTTAGCATCTGAAATATCGATTCTTATCAAATTCAAACCAAATCTGACAAAGTATTGCCCATCTATCGGTATGTACTTTCGTATTCATATAAATGTAATGACTAAAATCAATGCGATTCCATATGTGATTTTGTGACTGCAACTATAGTTCTGTGTAAAAATTTTGGAAAAACTTGGTAGGCAAAAAAGACCTCCAAAATATATATTTCCTCAACAGATTCAGTATAAATGTCAGATTTACGCCAAAAATCTATATTTCGTAACTATTGTTCACTAATACCATGCAAGGCATCTGTGATGTTACCCAAGGTCAACAGTTTTATGCGAGGGAGGAGGATATAAGACCTAGGGATGACGAATATTTTACGAGCGGTTATTACATAACCAATATCAAAAAGTCACAAATACGAGTGATCAATATTTTTCAAAGAGGGGTGTGATTCAAATCCTTGATACGATCTTACTGGTGATATTTCGATTACAGGTCTTGGATCACGATATTAAGTAACAATCGATACGATCAGTGAATGGGATGAAAAGTGGACGAACCGGTTATTTTTGGAATTATCGTATTATTGAATTGCATATCACTGAATTTATCGGAGCGGTGACTTCACTGGAAAGTGTGAAGTCACCGCTCCACTTCATGGGAGTGACCTTGACTCTTCGATATTCGCATTTGAGGATGCACTATTCCATAAAGATCATTTTTAATTGCTTCTGACATGACTGCATATATTATGTTTACTGCTGGCGCCATCTATTGGTAGAATATAGAACTAAAATAAGCATTTTAAAGAAATAACGTATATTTTTAATTCAATTTTTTCAGAAAATGGTTTACTCCAATAAAGAAATTAAATAAATAGTTTTGAAAAAAAATCAAATTTAAGAAGTAAGCTGAAATAGAAAATTACAATTAATAAATTTTATATTTAATATTAAGTAATAATTTTTAATTAATAATATGATTGAAATAACAGATATTTGGAACAAATATTTAAAAATAACAATAGCAAAATTATTTGTTATTCAAAAAAGCGTGGATTATGCATCTCTAATAAGACCACTCACTATTGGAAAGATGTGAGAAGGTTTCGGGGAAAAAACTCCAGCTGGTTTGACTAGGGCTTTTGGCTCCGGACATTAGTTTTAGACTTGAGGATATTTAGACGACGACGATTGCTTTTGTCCACTCAATTTAAGTGAGCAAAACTAATTTCAGCACAGCTATCTTTTAACATTTCCTAAACCAGCCGGAATGGTTTCCTTTGAACTTTCTCATATACTGCCTAATAAAGTTGCAATGCTCTCTTCCTTCCTTCCAACCTTGAGTCAGGTCGTGAATGCTAGAAGTACTCAGATTGCTGGTGCTTCTGGCATTCACGACTTTCTCAAAACTCAAAACATCTGAAACCGAGCGAAATTTTCACATTTTTGTAAAGACTGACATACATAAGCTGTAATAATTTCCTGAAACTGTGATTCTCTTTGTTTTGTGAAAATTTCTGTTAGAATTTCTTCTTGAAAAGGCATTTTTAATACCCTCATCATTTTTAGTTATTGTCTCATTGTAGTGTCTGATATTTTTCGCACCGCTTTGCAATGTGTCATGCTTCACTAAAATATAAAGTAATCAAAGAGTTTTTTTTAACAGTGAGAAATTCAGGAAGCTCTGTAATTTTCTTCAACTGCTCCCATGTATATAGTTATTATTTTGTGCAATGTATGAATACTTAAAAAAAAATTCTTAATAAATCTTTTTACGTATATCCATTCAACCGACAGAGAATCCTAGAGATTCCAAGTTCGGGGATATTCTGTGGCGAAAAGAAAAAAGTTTTCCATAAAAATTTCATCAAATAGAAAACTTCATTTTAAATTCAAATTCTACCGTAATTAAAATTAGATGAATTTGTGTAGAATTTTGCTATAGTTTCATTATTTAAAATTCCTTCTGATTTTTCAGACTGTTGGTTGTGATGGGAAGATTGATTCCATCGTCACTCCTGACATGTGTGGTGTCTGTAGTGGTGACAATTCCACATGCAAGACGATTGAAGGGACATTTAAGGCAATGAATTTTTCAACAGGTAATAAACAAATTCACACCATCCATAGATTTTATCAAAACGTTTTCGCTTTTCTATTCAAATAATAATAACATTTGGTAAAACATTCTTTTTACTACTGTCTTGATTATTAAAATATTCATATTTAGAAATAATTTTAAATAAAATGGTTAAAAAATTACAAAATTTTCTTAACACATTTTAAATAATTAATTTATTAGATTTGTTGACTGATAGATTAATAAGACAACTGCAAAACCATTCGGACTACACTAATCTGCAAGCGTATTTGGAAACATTAAAAGAAATTCTAAAAATAATTTTCTGAAATATGAACTTCGATTATTTTAATTCGAATATTGTAGAGAATATAGTAATAATTCTTCTAAATCGAATGAAAATGCAAAATTTTCGACAAATTATCTTGAAAATCCTGCAGAAATTCTCGAAAGCCTATAGACAATTACTTGCCTCTTTGATAATTCTGCATTGAGTGCAGTATGAGGTAACTGAAAGTCTCTCAATACTGCTTTGTAAATTATAATTTGCAACGCATCGCGCGTACATTTCATTATAATTTGTAATGAAGTTAAGAAATACAAGAAACTGATTAAAAAGACAACTCTATATTTATTTACACTGGCAAAAAACTTCTACAAAAACTTTGCAAAGATGAATAAAAAAGACGACTCAAAAGACAAAGACTGATTAAAAAGACAACTGTACAGGTTGTTATCAAAATAATGGAAACACTTTAGATTTATAAAGAATCTTTATAGTTTGGTGTATTACCACCTTTGACATGTATTACAGCTTGGATTCGCCTAGGAATCGATTCATACAAGTGTTAAATAGTGTTTAGAGGAATCTTGTACCATTCTTCCTGGAGATATTGTGAAAGTTCTAAGAGAGATGCCGGTGGAGGATTATTCCGTATTAAACGCTCTAAAATAGACCATAACGGTTCAATATATTAAAGTCGGGTGACTGTGTGGGCGAAGACAGATGTTTAACTTCATCCTCGTATTCATCAAACCATGATTGGACAAGTTTCGCTACATGGATAGGTGCATTATCACCCTGGAAAATTCCATCTCTTGCAGGAAACAAAGTTTGCATCACTATAAAATTTCGCTATACTTTTACCTAGTGACCCTTCCTTTCAGAGTTACGATTGGTCCAACAGAAAACCACGACATGGCTGTCCATATCATGACAGATCTACCTCCATGCTTGACAGTTGGAAGGAGACAGTCACGATCATTCACTTGCGCAGATGCCCTCCGTCCTGTTGTAGAGAAAAGTGCGAAACACGATTCGTCAGACAATATTACTTTCTTCCACTTATCAATCGACCAGGTTTTGCGAGTGTGAACACCACAGCAGACGACGTTTACCATTAACATTTGTGACAAGTGGCTTGGGAATTGCCATAAATGTTATGATTATGAAGGTGCCTTCTAACTGTAATCACTGACACTGGAGAATCCAGATGGGTATTGAGCTCTGCAGTCACTTTTGTTGCAAGTTATTCGCTTTTTAGACATTACAATCCGCTTCAACATCCGTCAGCCTCTTTGACTGAGCTTCTCTTTCCGCCAACTATTTTGCTTTGCCGAGCTTGTCTTGCCGCGCTTTGTGTACGCTGTCATGACTTTAGACACCATACCTCTAGAAATGTCTAAAAGTTGGGATGTTTCGGTCACACTTGCTTCAGCTAGACGGGATTCTACAATTTGGCCTCTTTGAAAATCTGAGAGATCTGACATTTTACGCTTTTGAAAAAAATCCAAGAATTACAGAACTTTAGTAAAGCTAACACATATTACCAAAATATATACATTGTTGTTTATAAAAAAACTGGTGGATATTAATATATTTTAATGCTTACGAAGCGCATTCAAAAATGTCACTTTTATTCAAAGGTGTATCCATTATTTTGATAACTACCTGTATGTTCATTTGCACTGGCAAAAATGTCTACAAAAACTTTACAAATATTCAATAAACATTATTATGCGTTTAAAACAACGAGTCATGGCCATAATTTTGTAGTTATGTAGTAGAATTACCGTTGAATTCTAAGTGTTCGTAATCGAATAACGTACCACTTCGGTTGGGCTCTCTTCTACTACCTTTCAATTTCAGAATACCTTGGTTTCAAAGTTTAATTTTACTTCTGATATTTATTTAAAAGATTTATATTTCAAGCGATATGTTCATATTTTGAATGCAAATATCACAAATGTTCAATATTACCACTTTTTTTGCGTTGCATGCATCATATTTATAAGGTAATTCTTATCAAACCTTCTAGAGCATGTTTATTTCAATAAATCTGTTTGTGATAAGGACTTATGTATCAGTGATATTTCTTAGATAAGAAGACATATGTACTACCATAAAAAAACAACATTACGGTGGCTGAAGTTGCAGTTATTATTATTATTATCATATGAGAATATGATGTTTTTGAGTTTTTTAAACCTCAAAATGCGTAGGAAAAAAATATAAAGGGAATGGGGCGTAAGAAGTTATTGTCCGAAGAAGCACAAAGAAAAAAAAACTGGAATCAACGCGGAACAGCGAGAGAAGGTATTAAAAACTATATATATGTAGGACTCAGGAATCACTACTATTTAGAATCACGCACATTTAATCACATTTAGGACGAACAATTACATTAACATAAAAGAAATGAACATTAAATAGATTTCGTCGAATACGTCGCAGGATTAATTCACATGTGCCATCTTGTCTTTCGTCCAGAGACCCGTCTCGTCTCACGCGTCTTCACTTTCGTTCAGATCCATCTCGTCTCGTCTGCACTCCGTCTTACAAGCCTCAACGCCTGTTGGCCAGCAGATGGCGCTCGTTATCAGGCGTTCGTCACTACATTCGGCGATCCTGACATCTCTTTCGTCCTCGAAAGTTAAATCAAAGTAGAAAAATCTGAAAGAATAATAAAAAAAAAGAAAACAGTATCTGGATAAACCAATAAACATTTTTTTTTCTTTTAGTCTGAAGACCATGCTTTCATGAAATCAGCTGCTGTGGAAGTTGTATTTGGTCGGTCATGACATCCAACTTTTTCCACGTCATAGCGATCCTTAGGTTTAACCTTAACAATCCGATACGGTCCATGAAACTTTGGTCTTAGTTTGAGTCCAGTTCCAAACTGCGTCCGTTGTATGGCCACTAATTCACCAAGTTTGTAGATGCGCGCCACTTTTCTTCGTTTGTTGAAACTTTTGCGATTCTCTTCTTGAATCTTCAAAATGTTTTCCCTTGCTTCTTCTCTCATATTATTTCGATCTTCCATCATTGCTTTTGTGTATTCTTCTTCCAATATTTCTTTTAAATGTAAATCAGTTGTATCTTTTAATTTTACTCCAGTTAAAAGCTCAAACGGGGTAAACTTTGTACTTCTCGAAACGGTACTATTGATTATTTTCTGCACTGATGCAACATGTTTATACCATTTGGTAGGGTCTGTTATCGAGAGTTTTGATAGAATGGGTATTAAAATTTTATGCATTATTTCAATTTGCCCATTTCCGCGAGGAATTCCAGTGCTAATTTTGAAATGTTCAATATTTTCAACCTGACAGTATGTTTCAAATTCTTTTGAGGTAAAAGCTGAACCTCTGTCTGTTATTATTCTCGTCGGATTTCCAAAAGTAGATTGTTGAAGCTTAAGTTTAGTTATTGCATCCTGAGTAGATGTTGATTTAACCGGATACAACCAAACAAATTTTGTAAAAGCGTCGACTATTGAAAAAATATGCTGGTAGTTCTTATTTGTAGAAGGCATAGGGCCAATGAAATCGATGTGATATGTACTTAAAGGCAAATTTTCTTTTGGGATGGGGTTAAGGAAACCTTCACCTTTCCCACGTTTCTTATTACACAGAATACACTCCACGCAATTGGCAACCACACTTTCTATTTTTGACCTCAACTTTGGTATGTAAAATTCTTGCTTTAACATTTCTTCCGTCTTAGCCACAGCGTAATGTCCTTTATTGTGAATTTCTCGAATAATTTCTCTTTGTAATGCTTCTGGGACTATGAGCAATTCTCTACCATTATCGTATTTGTATAAAACTCCATTTCTCACAATGTGTTCACCGTCTTCTTGCTTATCTATCAAAGCTTTCAATTTCTTAAGGAATTCGTCCTCATTTTGAGCATTGGCTATTTTAGTAGTCACTTCACTGTATGAACGAGTAACAACAAGTACTGCGTTTCGACTAAGAGAATCTACGTGTGCCATTTGTTTCCCCGATCTGTGAACAATTTGGTAATCAAATTCCTCTAACTGTAAAGCCCATCTTGCAACTTTTGGTGTAAGATCTCTTTTACTCATAGTTTGTTGAAAAGCGGAACAATCAGTCACAATTTTAAACTTAGAACCCAGTAAGTAATGTCTAAATTTTTTCAACGCTTCGATTACAGCCAAAACTTCTAATTCATAGCTGCTATATTTTTCTTGTTGTGGAGATGTTTTTCGACTAAAATAATGAATAGGATAAAACTTATTGTCGGTTCCCTGTTGCAGCAGCACTGCTCCGAATCCCTGACTGCTAGCATCTGTATGGAGTTCTAAAACTGATCCCTGTTGATAGAGATGCAAAATTGGCTCCTGAGTTAAAATATCTTTAAGTTTTTGAAAAGCTTCCTTTTGTTCAGATTCAAACTTAAATGCAATGTCTTTTTTTAGTAGATCACTAAGCGGTTTTGCGATTTTTGAATAGTGGGGTATAAATTTCCGGAAATAGCTAGTAAGGCCTAAAAAGCTTTGTACTTGTTTAACAGTTTGTGGTTGTGGAAATTTTTGTACAGCTACCGTTTTAGATACAGAGGGCTGTATAGTTCCGTTTTGGATTCTATAGCCTAAAAATTCTATTTGTGGTTTTAAAAACTGACACTTCTTAAAATTAAACTCCAAACCGTACTCTGATGCAACCTGTAGAACACGTTGTAATTTTTCTAGCCCTTCTTCCTCGGTTTTGGATGGTATAATAATGTTGTCCATATAAATCAGTACAGTTCCGTCTAGCATCAAATTCCTGAATATCAAATTAAAGTAACGCTGAAATACACTCGGACTATTGGAAAGTCCAAATGGTACTTTAAGAAATTCCCACTGGCCATGATGTGTTACAAAAGACGTAAATTTTGTGCTATCTTTCTCTACGTCTACATGAAAAAATCCGTTTTTCAAGTCCAAAGTAGTAAATATTTTTGATTGCTCAAGTTTGTCAAGCAAATCTTCTATGAGAGGTAAAGGGTACCGATCTTTAATCATCTTTTTATTTAGCTTACGAAAATCAATGCATAACCTGTAACTGTCATCCTTCTTCTTGCATAAAACCACGGGGGAACAGAAATTTGAAGTACTGGGTTTAATTATCCCTTCCTGTATCCATTTATCAATCTGAGTTTCAACGAATTTTTGTTCTTTTAAAGGCAGCCTTCGAGGGTTGTGAGTAATCGGAATATCATCGCTCAGTATTATTTTCATTTGTAACTCCGTACTTTTTGTTTTGTTTGGCGAATACTTATTTAAAAGACGATTTATTTCCTGTCTGAAGGGTTTTTTTACATGACTCATGTCGATTTCATCATAGTTTATCGAATCCGCTAAATGAATGAAGTATGAGAGAGGATGTGTATTTATTTTATTGCAAGCCTCTGCAAAAATAGGTGCCTGTCTGTCTCTTTTCAACTCCGCGGAACGTAATGATACGACCTTGACCTCGCTTCTCACCAGCCGGGTGTAATTTATTTCAGCTTTTTTCCCATGAATGGTAATTTGTTTTTCTTGGAATGAAAAGCTTAGATTATTTAATACGCCCATGCCGATGATTATTTCGTTCGGCATTATTTCTAACACATACACATTAGTTGATATTACATATTCATCAATTAATATATCACAATAAAAAAAACCTAGAGGAGTAATGCTATCTCCACTTATACCAGCTAATTTCACATTATCAGTCGTTAAATTAGGTTTACCAATTTTCAAATAAAAATCATAATTAATCAAAGTAATATCACTTCCAGTATCAATTAATGCATCACAATTTATACCATTTATTTCAACATTTTTACTAAGCTTATTTACAGTTTTTGGAGAGTTACGAATATACACTTTATTTGAGAGAGACACTTTAAAATCTCTTTGCGGGCAGATACTAGCTTTGTGGCCAAAGCTACCACATTGGAAACATTTCAATCCTTTGTTTTTAAACTTGCAATTAATTGATTTATGGCCAGCCTCATTGCAATTAAAACATTTATTATTACTCTTGTTATAGTAATTATCATCAACATAATTCTTTTGAGCACGGACGAACGGCAATGGTGAATTTTTAGCTTCTTTCGCGATATCAAATTTACTTCTGTTTTCGGAAACACGCCAATTTCTGTTTGTTTCCTTTTTAAGGTGACTTCGTGCAGCTTCATATTCGTCCAGTTTATTAACCAAATCTTCTACTTTCTTTATTTTGGGCAAATCGTCGAGAAAATGATCGCGTACGTCATTTGGTATTTTACTCTTTAACTGGTCAACGACCATTAGCTGCTTTAAATCTTCAAAATCGGTTATTTCTAAACAATTTATCCATTCCTCAAAAAAGTTATTCAGTTCAAAACCGAAATCCCGCCATGAAGAAGAAGAATCTCGTTTGTGAGTAAAGAACTTCTGCCTGAGTTGTTCGGAAGTTAATTTAAATCTTTTAAGCAACAGTTTTTTTATGTAATCATAGTCATTAGCTGATGGATCAGGTTCACGAGCAATTAAATTGACTATATCTAATGGTAATAACCCGAGTAAATAAGAAATCCAGTTTTCTTTTGCAATATTAGCCCTACTCATTTGTTTCTCAAATAACGAAAGGTAAACACTTATGTCTCCGCTATTATCATAATTCTTCAGCAATTTTAATATATCAGTCTTAGGCATATCTGATACAGTTAAATGATTTTCTCTACTTTTTAACTCAAGTTCTAACTTTCTCAAAGTATATTCGCGCTCATTTTTTTCGGCTTCGGCTTTTTCAGCATCTAACCTTTCGCGCTCCTGAGTGATAGTTAAAAGTAAGTTTTTTACGAAATCTTCGTCATAGTCTTTCGACTCTGTTATCATTGTAACTAACTGTCGCACTTTGGCATCCTGTGGTGCCGTTAGTTCTAATTCGTCTACTAAAGTTAGTAAGTCGCTCTTTCGTGCTCGTGCAAGAAATGCCATACTTGAGAATAAATCAAAATTGTACTCACAATTTCTTCAATATCGATCCACTCTACGTCAGTCCACAAGGAGTTGGTATCCAAGAGGTTTATTGTAGAACGTCGAATTTCACTCCTGTTTGGCTCTTCTTTCGTCTATGTACCGGTTTTTGTTAAAATCCCGGTCGAGCCCCCATATTTGTAGGACTCAGGAATCACTACTATTTAGAATCACGCACATTTAATCACATTTAGGACGAACAATTACATTAACATAAAAGAAATGAACATTAAATAGATTTCGTCGAATACGTCGCAGGATTAATTCACATGTGCCACCTTGTCTTTCGTCCAGAGACCCGTCTCGTCTCACGCGTCTTCACTTTCGTTCAGATCCATCTCGTCTCGTCTGCACTCCGTCTTACAAGCCTCAACGCCTGTTGGCCAGCAGATGGCGCTCGTTATCAGGCGTTCGTCACTACATATATATATATATAATATAAAATCTGCTTGTCTATCTGTATATATAATATGATCAATAATAATATAATTTTTTTTAAAAAGTTGCCTTTTTAATTTTTTTAGGTGACAAAAAAATATTTAGAGCTCGAACAATTTTGAGATGGGGAGAAAGGGGGGAAAAGCCATCGTTTTTCTAAATGTCCGCGCGTGCATACCTGAGAGTCACGTGACTTTTTTAAACCTGTTCAAATTGTTTTTTCACGAAAAAAATTCTGGCCTCTGGAAAAATAAATTTTAGAACTTGATTGATTTTCAAAAACCATTCCTTTTCTAAATATTAATGATTGCGAAATATGAGTAATGTGAGAACATGATTTTGTTTTTCTGTAGGACTAATACCATGTGACTCAAAAAATAATAATATACTCACATGATAACATGAAATTTGCAACAGCAGATTTCAATTTTCTTTTTTTATTATTTTGCCATCTGAAAACGACTAATCCTTCAATGCGGTAATGTATTATTGAGATATCTGACTTTGTATAAAAAAATTAGTAGTTCATCATTTTGTAGTAGTATAAAAAGAGGCAGTTCATCTTTTAGATGTAATAGAAAGCATAATGTGAACTTTCAAATAGTTAAAAAAAACTATTAGGAAAATCTTTTTTACACACTACGCAATAATCGCAAAGACTAAAAATTATGAATTAATTTTGTATTTTAGGTCAAAAGATATGATATAGATTTTGAATATACTATAGCCAATTTATACGCTTTGTTAAAAAAAAATAATAAATTTTCTTTTCAAAAATGTGTTTGTTTATTTTCCATTTTTTTTTATAGTTGAATAAAAAATAAACACTTGGAGTGGTAATGTACCCTGCAAGTACTTTTAGTGCAAGAATAAAATAATGCTCTTTATTAATTCAACAATGAATAAATGTAGGAAAACTAAAAAAATTTAAAATATGTAGAAATTATTTTATTCTTCAATTCCCTCCCTCTCAAAGCGAAACAACTCTGATATGGGAATGAGAGGCTTCTGGCATAGTGAAAAGTTTTCGCTTCTCTGCTGGTATATTAACCCGTTGTACACGGAACAGTAATTCGATGCATAATTATTCAACTAATACAAATACTTGTTTATTGTACCGAAAAATAAACATACACAATTTTTTTACGGTAAATTTTTCAAAAAAATTAATTTACATCTTCTTACCACTCTGTAGGTATTTTTAACAATCAAAATTTAAAAAAATCAATGAATAAAACATCGAAATGATGTACCGTCTTGAATGGTGTCTCAGAAGAGCTATCCGAGAGCAAAAGGTTCATGCTGTATGATTGAGTTATGTCGGATGTGTTGTACCCTGACCGATGATGGTCATCAGGGACTCAATCTTATGTCCCTCGACTGCGCTCTTTCTACGATAATTATTCAGATTATCCATGATGATTAGGCAGGGATAATTTCATGATTACCCTTGAAAAGTTTTATTTCTATAAGCAGGTTATCGGCTAAGTTGGAAATAAAAGATACGGATATCGGCATCCTAACTAGCTAAAATTTGAATCGCTGTCTTAAAAATTTATTTATTATTTTACTTTTCATTGATAGGTTATCACGAAGTAATCAAAATACCACCTAACTCGAGACATATAAATATAACGGAAAGCAGCGAATATCCAGCTTATCTAGCTTTGCAAGACGGAAATGGAAAATACTACCTCAACGATAACTGGGTGCTGGATTGGCCGGGAAGGTACACTGCAGCCGGTACCGTATTCAGCTACAGAAGGTGGCCGGGACAACCGGAGAGTTTGGTTGCAAAAGGACCGACGAACAAAGAGCTGACAGTAGAGGTATTTGTGTTCTCAGTTTTCAGATATAATAATAAAATTATCAAATTTAAAGTATCTTACATATCAACAAATGTTTATATTTAAAATAATCAAGATGACCAAAGCATCTGATGCCAGCTCTAACCACAGACCCAATTTTGCTACTTTTTGTTTATATGAAATGTTTATGACCACGAACTATCTCATCAATGGTTGCATATCCCATATCATTGTCTATTTTCGAAAGAAGTTTTAAAAACACTACTTCAATGTGTATTTTTTATGGGGACAAACGGCAATAGAAACTTCCAGTCTCAAATCTTGTACCTATTTCGAAAACTTTTATTTCATATGAAAGCTCTTGATCTTCTAGATGTATCATCAATGCTCATCTACTATTTTACTGTATATTTCCTATTGAGAAATTTTTTTGATGAAGTCCCTCATCTGTTTTCACTGTACTGACTTTACCAATTTTTATTTCATATGAAAATTTTTGATGCCTTGATATTTGGTTGTCTGCCCCTACTTCCAAAAGTTTCGAGGGATATCGCAAAATAAAACTTTTGCACGGCCCCAAACCTTAACAACTGGACCGATTCCGCCAATTTGCAGATATTGCTAACTGATCAGAATGCTCTATCTTTATTGCTGAAGTTTAATTTAAAATAGAGCTGTCGTTTAGTATGATGCGATACAGTTCGACGAAGTTGATTGAAATGACTAATTTAATACAATTAATATGGGTGCTAATTAGCTGGTTGCCAAAGGCAGCTAATTTCAATTAAACTAATTATAAAATTAAATAATATAACAATTACTAAGCGAAATTATTATTAAGTATAGTTTATACGATTCAATTGCTTCAAAATTTGTTTTAAGCAATAACGATTAGCAAGTAGAAGCGTATGAAACGTATGCATTCCACAAGGTGTGCACCACGGATTAGTACTTGGATGAAAATTGTATTTTAACACTAAAGCTACCACGAGCGGGTCATTTGACCCGCTTCCAATGGCAATTCCAATGTATCGGTGAAATGCCGGTAGGTTTAGTGTTAAAATTAAACATTTAGTTGCATTTCAAAAGCAGCAAAATCTTCGAAGAGATACTAAATAGTTTTTCTTTTAACACGTGATAATTATTCTTATGTGCAGTACAGTGAAATCATTCGAAATTCGCATTCCACACAGAGAAAATGTATAAATAGTTCTGAATCCTCTGGATATATTATGATTTTCTTATGCTACAGTCCCACCACACATTTCATATCGTCAAGAATGTAACCTGTCATGTTAGTTTAATTATAGGAAATATATTTTAGTAGAGATTCTTGATGGAGGCCACGCTAAATAACGTCCATAGCGATGATAAAATAAGCAGCAGTTATCTTACCAAAACTCTCTAAAAGCTTCTCATAGCAGAAAGGCATACAAAAAAATTACAAAATAACTTCGGGCGTGAATTTAGTATTTTTGCTAAATTTATCGTGCCAGCCCTGGCGAGTTATTTAGCGATTAATTCCTGACATGCGTTAATAGATCCAAAAATCGAATTTGAGTTTTAGACACGTCTTTCTCAATCGATTGAAACAAAAATTTGACTCGAAACTGCATTTGAAGTCCCAAAAATACATACCAAATTTGATACATTTAAGTCATTTCGTTTTTGAATTAATCCCGTTTACATGTTTCTGAAAATACAGACCGACAGGCGGCCCACCCGTAATTGGATTTGGCCCAAAATTTGATAGGTGTCTACACTATAGATGTTAAATCTGTGTACCGAATTTTATTTTTTTCTCTTTGTTTTGAAATTGTCGTTTAACTTATATTCGAACAGCCGGATTTCCTTTGAACAGATTTTGCTCAAAATGTGACAGAAATCTGCAAATTTAGCGTAAAGGTCATATACCAAATTTCAACTGTCTAGCTTAAAGCGTTTTTGACTTATCGTTATCACAGACAGAAGCACATTTTCCTAAAGTGTGTTTTTCGAGCTCAGGGAGATCTAAAACCTTGAGATCCATCAAAATCTCGAGTTTGAATTTTTCGACTATTACTGTACTTTCTTTATACGAGATAGTAAAAAGAAGACCGGAAAAAAAAAATGCAAGAATTTTAGCACAATTTCTCTAAGGAGTTTGGAAAAATTAATGTGGTCACGCCCTTTTTTTTTAAATTGCAGCCAATAACCCCATTACCACAGAACTAAGCCATATAAACAGGGATTATTGTGACTTGCTTGGCGTCATACCCTGTTGGAAGACTGTATAAACCGATGTCTACGCGAGTGAATTTCTCTTTGGACTTTTATTCGTAAGCAAGTTGTAGACTCCGAACCTAATAACCGTGCTGATACTATTATTTAATTAGTGATTTGTTGTTTGTTTGATACTAGAGCTTCCCCTTGCATACACTTTGGCTGTATGATCGTAAATTTAGTATTTCATTATTTAGCTTGACAGATGGCATTCACCATATATGTATGATTTTCTTAGGAAAAGTTTCTTTCCATTCAAAATAAATTCATTTTAAAAACAAATAAATACTTTGTTGTTCACGCCTATTTCCCGCTCTAAAAAACGTTTTGTGATTATTCTAAATATCACATCGATTAGTAACTTCACATGCTTTGAAAATGATAAAATTTGATTCACATTTCTTTTATCATCCGACTAGAATTCGCATTTACAATTTTTTTTTAGACAGAATTAAAATTTTTAATTAGCATGCTCTTTTTTTCTTTGCAGGTGCTCATTAAAGGAAATGTGGAAACAGAGATCAATTACAAATTTGTCATATCTGCGATACAGGCTACTTGGAAAATGCTGAATTCTTCCTGCTCGGTTACTTGCGGGAATGGTGAGTGTATTGCTTTTAAAATACATACAATTAAACTTTTTTTAAGTAAAATTTATTACTATTATTAATAAAAGAGGATGTATGCCTGTGTTGGCGCTCTGCAAAAATATCATTAGAGCTACCAAATTTGGTACAGGTATATATTGGCTTAAAAAATGCATATCGAGGCAGTTTTTTAAAATTTTAATTAAAAAATAAGTGATATTTTGGCATTTTTATACGATCATTCATGAAAATTAATTTCGCGCCATTTTAAAGTAGGAATATTTTTTTTCTACCATTAATTTGGATGTGCGATTTTTTTTTTTTTTTTTTTTTTTTTTCTGTATTTTTATAATTTTTTCTTCAAAATATTTTTCTCAAGCTTTTAACGGTACCTTTCATTGTTGCAGTGAAATTCAAACCGTTTTGTTGTTTTATCAAATATTTAATCACTGGATTTTCTTCCTTTTTTCTTTCGCCACAGAATATCCCCACACTTGGAATGTCTAGGATTCCCTGTCGGTTGAAAGGATATACGTGGGAATATTTATTAAGAGAAAAAAAAAATACACATGAAAAGACAGAAAATATCAATATACTCATAAAATTGTATTGGTTTCTTCCATTGTTGAATGGAAAAGTAGAAAATAACCTGTTTAATATGTGCGCAACTTAGATGAGGTAAAAGTATAAAGTGGATTTACAATCGCCCAGTAGACAGCGCATGCATAGAAAGGGAATGTTTTGTGTTTACCACAATCTCATAAGATAGATTCAGGCATTCCATGCTTGGCCATAAATTGCGTTTTTTTTTTTTTTTTTTTTTTTTTTTTTTTTTTTTCTAATAGAATAAAATTTTCCAGAATTTTTCTTCTTCTAATAATAAATTTTTCAGTGATCAGTTTTTTCACGCCAAATTCTACAAACGCATGCGCAGTAAGAAAAAAATTACAATGATGTTATTGTATCGTCGGGACAAGTACTTGCCGTAGACCGAATGACATTTTTCAGCCATTCTATGCATGCGCTGCCTACTGGCAGAGTGTAAACCCACCTTTACTAAAAGAACGTTAGAAGATGGATAATCGGTTGTTATGTTTTTAATAGGACTGTGACGCATGGGACTTGATTCATATATATAAATTATAAACAAAACAAATATTATGTTATTATAATAACACAACTTTAATATTTATCATAATTTGATAGAGACATGAATATCAAGTTGTGCAAAAGAGAATTACTTGAAATTCCGACGAACCAAAGACAACTAATAGGCTATAATGTCAATTTAATTAAGCCTTTGAAAATAAATTCTCTCAAAATCCAGGAAAATGAAAATAGTGAGAAACTATTTACCATACAAGTAAGAATGTATAAGAAATCTGAACAATTAAAAAGTAGTGTACTCGAGAATGTAGAGTCGAGGTATATATCCACAAATAAAGTTGTATTTAATCTTAGTTTCAAACAAAGCAAAGATTATTTTGGGGCAGGCTCACAATTTTGAGCCATGGTTAAATGATAAGGACGATAACCCATCTCTTTAAACTTTCACGCCATAAAAGAGGGTAAGCATCTGACCCCGACGGATTTAGTGTACACTAGACTTGCTTGCACTGCGGCTTATCGGGTTTTCAACCAAAAAATCTTTTAGTTCTCAAGTCAAAATATTACCATCAGCCACCGTGGTCCTAAAAGAAATAAAAACGAATGCTAAATTACTTTTGAAGTGGTGTACACACATTTGTTGCACTTCTGTCATTTGAATTATTTCATTATTACTCCCCCACTTTGAAATTGCCTTCATATAGATTATTTACGTTTAATTCAGGTAAAGAAAAATTCTTTTAAAGAAAAATTACATTGGCAGAATCTTCTATTTGTGGCTTAAAAATATTTCATTGCTCTTGGCGGAAAACGCGTTTTGATAATTTTGTAATTATAATTGTATAAGAATACTTTCGCCACAAGCACTACTAATTGCAAAAAAGAGGAGGACATAGAACAGGGACAATCCATGAAATAAATCGTGCATTAGAATATGAAAAATATAAATAAAAAAGTTGTGCCATTCTCATATTTATTGTAAAGCATTATTGAATTTTCTATAGAAAATCTGAACATTCCATTTTTTAAAAATATTATTTTTTTTTATTGTTACTGAAAATAAAAATCCATGTTTTAAATCCATAGACTTTTATTTTGTGGAATTTCATACATGAAATATTTTAGTTTTCACAGATAATGCATAAATTTTTTAAATTAAATCAAAGAAATTGATATACTACCAATTATTTATGATATGTAACATTAATTTATTTATTTTCTTAGGTACAATAGTTTCTCGCCCAGTTTGTATTACTTTTACAGGAGAAATCACAAACGGCTCTTTTTGTAACATAGTAACTAAACCTCATACAAAACTGTACAACTGTAATGAAGCCTTTTGCCATCCAAAGTGAGTATTCTGTACATCTTGTACAATATAGTTTTTAAAAAATGACAAGATTATATGCACAAATATAACTTTTAAGCTGATTTTTAATTTAGCAAAATCATTTTTTTATTGATTTTTCAATTAAATAGCATTGGACTTCCAAAATTTTAAGAATAATATGTATTGTTTCAATTTTTTCCCCCACAAAATTATAGGTGGACAACTGGTGACTGGTCATCATGTGACCCATATAATTGTGAACAAACTCAGCGAAGAGATGTGTTTTGTGTGGATGAAGGCAGGAAAGTACATAGAGTGAATTGTGCAGATCAAATTCACCCTACTGAGGTGAGGAAGTGTCCGAATAAAAAGTGCTTATACACCTGGAATACAGGAAATTGGTCAAAGGTAAAATATTTTGCTTCTATATTTAGTATTCCTTTATAAAATAGATTGATAGAATTAGAAATGAGGTACTTTTGAAGCAATAATTTTGATTAATAATGCAGATATACGTATAACAAGCAAATCATAAATACTGATACGTGTTGTATAGAAATCTTAAAGGTTGATCTCCACGTATAACATTCATCTAATAAAACTTATTCTTGCTATGGCGATAAATTGCTCTTTTATATTTTGAGCTATATAATAAGGAGTGCGAGGAGCAAGAAAAAAAAAATATATTATTAATATAGTTACTAAATAGATAAATTTATAAAAAAAAGTATTTTATGAATAATAAAATATCAGAACAGTGTAAATTAAAATAATTATTAAATATATATAAATAACTTAAGTAAATAATATTTCAATATATTATAAATAACTGGTTATATTATATTCCAATTGATAGATCCTATAATATTTTAAATATTATAGAAGTTTTAAGTTTATTTCCTCATAATTAAACGCTTTTATATGTAAGAAAAAGAATTAATATATTATGGATAATTTTTCAAGAATTTATCATGGAAAAAATGATTAGAATGATAATACATGTTTTTATTTATTTTTAAAAAGTTACTAAAACATGTTGTTTAATTTTAAAATACAAAACGAAAGAATATAAAAATTTTATGAAATTTTGATTTTAATTGTATTTGTCAATAAAATTATATATGTATAGCTTATTTTTTTTACCAAAATAAATTTTTGAACTTAAGACTAATAAAAATAATTTAATTAGAAAGTTAACTATAAGAAGAAATCCTTTTTTTTTTTTTCCTTCACAACTTAAACTTCATTTAAAAAGTTAATAGTTCAAAAAATATTTGAATTTCCATAAAATACATTTAATGGACTGTAATGGTAATTGATACTATATAAGCATCAAAACTCAGTTGAATAATTAGTGGTATTTTTTCATGCACCTCAGTGCAGAGGAACATGCAGTGGTGGTTTCCAGACCAGATCAGTCACATGTCAACATATCACGGATGGGTTTGTCAAAAGTTTCTCGCATTGTAATCAAGATTCACAGCCTCCACATCTTCGAAAATGCAAGCTCGACAGTTGCTTTATACAACAGGCTCCTTCAATATGGTTAGCTGGTCCATGGAGCAAAGTATGTTAATTTTTTTTTACATTTTTACAAAATTTAGTTAGAAATTATCAGTCACTTCATCAAATAATTTAAGGAGAATGATTAATATTAGATAAAAAAAGAGATACTGCATTTTTTTTTCAGTGTGACGATGACTGTGGGAATGAAAAACGAAATGTTACTTGTGTAAAGAAGTTTGGAGATTTGGTGCAAGCTAGCTTTTCATGCAACCCTAGTTTAAAACCTCAATCGGAAAGAAACTGCACAAGTTTCACCTGCAATTTTCTAAAAGATTCAGGTAGCCTTTTTATAATACTTTAAGGTTGATAAATGAAAGTTCATAACTACACAGTAAGAAAACTTACACTGAAATGAATGCATTACTTATGTTTCTAAAATAATTCAACTTTTAAGAAAGATATTAACCTATTTATGCATAATAATGAAGCCAAACAGTTTTTATATTTTTATAGTCACAAATACTCTAACCAAAGTGAGTCACACTTTTGGTATATCTGTACAGTAATAATATGCATTAATGTGTACAAGTTAATAGTATTCACTCATTAGTAGTTGCAAAGCAAGTTATTAATATGTCTTCGATTATTACTACACTTCATTACCAAAATGCATAAAATTATTCGATTTAATTATAACTAAAATATCATTATAAACTTATTTATTAGACTTAATTACTTCATTTTTTGTTTTTATGTGCTTATCAAATTCAAGTCCCCCCCCCCCAAAAAAAAGACATCCAAAACTATATTAAAAAGAGAATTTTTTTTTTAATTGGCAAATTTTGCTCTAAGAAATTTATTTTGGAACTGTCAACATATTAAAAATATCTAAAATTTTGAAGCTTTTTTCCTCCTCTAAGATATTTTAAAAAGTTTTCAAATATAAAACATTTAACCTTATGCTGTTGGTTCATTATTCTACAACAAATTTCTTCATGTATGAAAGCTCTAAATACAACAATAATTGATAAATGTTCTCAGTTCATTATGGGGAGAAAAAATATTTGAGTACAGGAAATCCAAATTTTTATGCACATAATAATTCATTTATCTAACAATTTAAATCAAATTGATAAACAATAATGTTATAAAATTGATAAAGAATAATGTATTATAAAATTGAATAAGTTTTAGTGAAGATTTTAAACTTCAGATTTTTTTCTTCTGCTTTTTAAACACACAGTTTTGTGTAGAAAGTCATTTTCCAGAGAAATAAAATTTGAAGGGGAAGGGAAGGGAAGGCAAGCACGCATCATATTACAATTTGATCTAATGTCCTACATAAATTAAATGGTAAGAATTGTTTTCCCCCAAAATATATAAAACAGAAAAGATAAGAATCGGAATTACAGAAAATCCTTTTCCAATCTATACTTATAATAAAGCTCAATGTGTGTGTGTGTTGGCTCTCTACAGGCCAGACCATTCAACTTACAGCTACCAAATTTGGCATGTGTATACCTTGGAGGTCGGGAATGTGCACATGGGGGTTATTTTTTCGAATTTTATTTATTTAAAAATTAAGCGAAATTTTGACGTGTTTCTGCTATAACTTCCGAAAATATTACCGCACAAAAAAGATTTTTACATGAAGTTAAAGATCAAAAATTTATCTTTTAAATGATACTAATGTTTTAATTTTAAAATTAAATTTCTATTTTTAATGAATTTTTAAATAAATATTTTAACTATTTTTCAATAATTTTTTTCGTAAAAAATAAAAATAAAAATTAAGCACGTTTCGCATTCATCGGAAAAAATTAGCTTTTTAAGTGTTACCATCACATTGATTAAATCTCCAATTAAAAATAAATTAAATCTTTTTGGAAATGAAATCTGCAAAAATATAATTTTCGGCACGTGTTTGTAGGAAATGAAACCAATATGAAACATTATTTTTCGCCAAAGGCGGCTAGTAATAAATAAATTAAAAGCTGTTTGAAAAAATATTTTTATGATATCCAATTTTTCAGGTTGTGAAGATTTTTATCAATGGTGTCCTCTTTCAACAAATAAAAAGTTATGTGAACTGAAATTTTATGAAACTAACTGCTGCATATCATGCAAAAAGAAGATTTGATATACAGACGAGATAATTCTATAAAATTTCTCCACATCAAGCACAGTATTAAACCTTTCATTTATTCATGACTATGTAATTATATATCATTACAAGCATTATTAAAATATTTGATTTCAATGTACTTTTATTTTCTTATTGTTAAAACACCAATTACTGATGAGATGAGCAACTTTGCTTACTATTCTGACTCGCTGAAAACATTCAAAATAAACAATCATTAGTAATCGAACAAAAACTAAATCCAACTTAATAATTAGATGGTGAGAAAATTAAAATTTTAGTTATAACATATTCCTTCTTTTATGTTATATCCATAATTTTTTCTTAGCCATTTATATTTTCAAACATTTTAAATAAAGAAAAAATCTCAAAAAGATTAAAAAAACAATATTCATACAAATGTAAGAAATTATTATTACTCCATATTTTTTTTTATCTGCTATAATTTTTAATTAGACAAAATAAGGAAGAATAACATATCAGAAGTGCATGTGAAGTTGTAGTTTTTCTAAGCTAACATACATTATGAGGATACAACACTATTTCAATCAATTTCTAAAAATTTGCTTAACTCTGCTGGACATTAAATTTATAATCTAAAGTGCATAACCATAAAATGTCTTTATATTCCATATTATGTTTAGAATATGAAGTTTTTACATAAAAATAATAATAATAAATGGCAATTTCACAATTAATATCATAGAAATTGCAAATGAGTGAATTTATTTGTAGAATTCAAGATATATGCAATCTCTTAAAATGGATTGTAACACTAAGTCAATATGAATTATTGATAAAAGGCCGATTCATTCAATACACACAATTTTAAAAAATCAATCACATTATGCACCAACTTGAAAATTCAAAATTTTAGCTATCCAATCATGCATATATTTCAGTTTGTAAATGTCTTCTTATATTAGTCAAACCATCGTGTATTGATTGAATGTATTTATTTTTTTGAAAGAGTTTGTTTCAGCAACTAAAATTCAGCCTGCCTAAGCATTACCTCCCCCCCAAATGACTCTTTACATTTAGTTAGATATGTAATATAAATTAGCAAAATGTATTTTTAATATTCTATTATAATAGATTGACATTTATCTATTGAATTTAATTACACTAATGAGTTTCAACTGTTTCTCAAGATTATATAAAGTTTTTAATTTTCTTCAATGAATGCCTAGAATTAAATTGAATTCAAAGTGTATTAACATTATAAAAATTTCATATCTCTAGGCCTCTTCTTTGAAGGAAAATGAGTAATACTATAATGGTTCATAAATATGAGGTACAAAAATTTATAACACTAAAGTAAGCTCTTGAAGCATGTAATAATAAATACAGAAGCCCATTTTATAAACTTTATTACACTGAAGAAATTTGAAATTGTTTTTGTGATAGTTTATACAATACCAGCCAAAACATATAACTATTTAAGCAGTCAAAAATTTATTTTTATTAATATGCTATTTTCACACATAAACTTTATTAAGAATTTACAGAACCTTGAATACATAAAACTTTGTGCAAGTGTTTTTGATTTAAAAAAAAAAGAAAAAAGGACAGACATTATGATGCATAAAAACAGATCTGACAAGAAAAATGCTTTATAAAAATAATACTAGAATAACATAAATGCCCTACATTAGTGCATTGTAAATAAATCAGATCTAGAAATTTCAATAAAACATTTAAAACAAAACCTAAAATATAAAGAGCAGATTTGAAAATCAGCTTAAATTGTTCATGACTTTTGATTTTACTACAAAATCTTAGTGACTAACAGAAAAACAGGTATATGGCAACATTTTCTACTAATAACGAAACAACAAAAACATATTGAATAAAATTGTAAACTAATAATAAAAGAGTTGTATATTTTACTAGTATGCTTTTCTTCCAAAATGCAAAATCATCATTTTCTAAGAAACAAGCAAAATTTTTCAGATGTTAATCTGACATGCTTCAATAGCAAATCAAAATAACCAAAGAAATAAAATTTTAAATTTTATAAAATCACTGGGACAAACATATACATCACATAATTATAAAAATAGTTCATGAATTATACATACCTACATTAGCAATCGACTTTTCTTGCATTTTAAACACAAAATAAATCATTTTAAAAATATAAATATAAAATATCAGGTCATTGACAGAATATTATAAATTCAGTGATTTATAATTTCAATACCCTTATTTTTCTCTATATATGCACCATTTCTTTAACAAAATCCTTTAACAATTAAAATGGCAACTGAGATTCAAAGTAAATATAAAAGAAAAACATTAAATTTTTCAAATAATGAATAAAATATCCTTTTAGATGTTTCTCTATGCATTTCATATCTTCATGCATTTTTCATCTTTAAGAAAATTGGAGCACCTTTAAAAAATTTATTTCTCATTACAAATATGCATGCAATTTAAATATTACATTACTTACAAAAAGGAAACAATCAGTAGAATATGTTCGACATTTCTAAAACTTCTCTACACAAATCAAATAAATCTTTCTTTAAAACAAATGCAATTTTTTTTAATATCTTGAATTATTTCATTTTTAAAAGTTAAAATATTTAATTGACTTTCTTAGTAAAAAACAACTAATAAAAAAAAAATTCCTACACCTTTTTATTAAAGATTATGACCAAACGGACGAGAGTAAATATATTTTTAGAAAGTATCAGTTTTACAACCTATGATTATTCAATATGACAGCTATATAATTATGTCGCATCATCTAAACTGTATTTCTTCTATACGTATTGCATTGTCAACAAATGGCATATGCAATTTTTGCTCTGAACAAAGTTTCAAGACTTTGGTTTTAACACTCAACATAAATTAGTTTGCACATTTAATAAGAGAATTCTTCTTATAATTAGATCCATAGATCAATGAGAACTTTATAATAATAATATGAAATTAAACATAGAAATATCTTAAAGTAGAAATAATAACCCAACAGTTTAATAAAATTGTTCGACTAGAGAAAAAATAACTGATTAAGTCCTAAACATAAAGTTCACATATAGATTTTTTAAAATTTTGCTTTTCAAAGTAACTGACTAAACATTTTATCCATTAATAATGGCCACAAATTAAAAAAAGTAAATTAAAATTAAAAAAAACTGCTTTAATAATAAAAGTAATTTTATCTTATAAAAGTTGCTATTACATTGATTTCTAAAAAATTAATACTGATTACAATCCTTCATGCAATTTATTTTTAAATTTAAAGTCAAAATTTCACTATGCTTAATAATAAAAAGGTGGAATTACAAGAATTATGATTCTGCCATAAAATATTTTTAATAATGAAATTTCTATACTGAACTATTTTCCATATTTTAGAAAATGACTAGAATAAAATTAAAAAATAAATAAATGATATATTTTTATAATTACTTGCAATATGATTTATTTTTTCGATTCTTCTTCAGGCATGGTACATCCAGTGTTTTTACCAGAGGGATTAAGCTGAAATTTTTATATGCAATTCTTTTAAAAATCTATAGAAAAATTTGCATCTCATAAAGCAGTTTAGAACATTGGAAATTCGCCTTCTTTATAGAAAACCTTTTTAAAAAAGGTATTTAAATGTGAATTATAGAATAATTATTATATAAACAAAACACATTAAAAGAAAATGAATAGTGCAGTATATTAACATTACCAAATAACATAGTGATAAGATAAATTGGTTAAAATTTTAGGAATTATGTCGTAACATAATCAGTGTTATAGATTAGTTTGCAGGTTTGAAAGGAAGATAGAAAATTCCTAAAAAGTAGAGGTTGCTGCTTCGAATATGAGCACAAGGATTATGCAATTGGTCAGTAGAATAAATCAAGAAAATTATGTTAAGTCAACAGAATAAATTTCAAGGAAAAAAAAATCTATGAATGAGAAATATTTGTACAAAATCTGTGTATTTTCACAAAGGGGGAAAAAAATATATTTATGATTCCATACCATTGCTTCAAATGCCAATGATATCCTTTTAAAATACATAATAAATTGATGCATCAGAATAAACTGTTTGTTTTAAAAGAACAGAATTTTCAAAGTTAACAATAAAATCAATTAAAAAAAAATAAAATGAAGAAAATCATTAAAAGCTTAGAGATCTACACAAAACAGCAAAGAAAATTCAATTCTAAATGACAATTATTCATATGATTAAACATGTAAAAGCATTAAAAAGCTAGCAAGCTAAGCTTCTATATTAAACATCTCACATTAGTAAATCACATATTTTCAGATATTGCACAATTAAGGCAAGTTACAAGCACATATAAAAATAGATGGCATAGAAATTGCACTTTTTTAAAACACTAAGAAGCAATACTTTATGTTTCATTTTTTAAACAATCAAATAAAATCAAAGGGGATAATAGGATTAAAAGAGGTACCAGCTCAAAAATAAATTTTAACGACTTTCAGAAAATAATTTATAGTTCACTTTGGAAACATACAGCATAAGATATTTAATATCAAGTAATTGCAGAATGGCAATGAAATTTACAAAAAGAAAATAACATTAAATTAATTGTATTGTAGGTGCAACTTAATTATACAAATCTACATTCAAGTCTAAGATATTAAGATTTTATAGTTTTTTTTTAAAGACAATGAAAGCCTTGAACACCAGTCCCTTTTAAAGGATTTTCCTAATAGTCTATTATACAGTATTGAACTGTATGCAACTTGAACTTAAGCAACAATTTGTCATGCAAGAATTTTTTTCTAATTATTACTATATGTGTTCTAATTTTTAAAAATATTGAATGACTAGCAAAATGCAACAGTTTTATCATTTGATTGAAATGTATATAATCAAATGGTAAAGTCAGATTAGAATTCTTGATACATGTCTATGAATTTTTTTAAAGTCAACTTTCACAACTTTTTTTTGTAAGAATTTTTTTTATAGTTTTCTAATAAATATAATATATTTTTAACAAAATGAATTTAAAATTAATTATTTCAAATATTTTGCCTAAAAATATTAATCTTACTTTGGCCACCCTGCAATGAATGCACAAATAACTTCAAAATACATTATTCAAACATTCAGTAAACTTCAGACATTAAGTATTAATAAAAGAAAGCTTTCAGATTTAGCAATATATGTAAGCAAAACGCACAGAAAGAAGCAAAGAAAAGAACAAATATAATACAAACAAAAAATACTGAAATATACTTTTTTTATAGATAAATAATATTGAAAGGGAAAAGAATACTAAATATGAAGGTCAAATGAATTGAGCGAAATAAATGAGAAACATAAATAAATAAATACAATAAAGATGAAAACAGTTTTAAAATTATCTTAAAGCAGATACATTTCTATAAATATATTATAAGTGTGCGTGGGAAGGGGTGTCAAAGGCATAACAGTAAAATAAAGAAAATTAAATTAAATTATGATCTACAATAATTTTCACTAAAAAAATATTTTTTTAATTTTATAGGAGTAAAAAAAATTTTACATCTAAACTGACAAAATTATAAATAAACTAAGACAAAGATTTAGAAATGAAATAACTTTTTGCATTATAGTCAACATTAACTTTTAACATTATTATCAACCACAGAATCTAATTAAAAACCAAGAAAATATATCAGAAGAATAAGAAACAAATTGCAAAACACAATATTGCACAGTATATAAGAATACAGAAATAGGTAATAAAGCACCATATTTATCAAGTATTATCTACAGACACATTATATTAAATTCATAAACTTAAAAGCTGAATTAAAAATTTATTTAATAGATTTAAAAAGATGACTTTTAAAGAAAATAAAATTTACTGTTACACCATTGCAATGAAGTAATGATTTACAAAATAATATGAGACTGAATAAAAATACCAGATCTATAAATATCACAAGAACCCGGCACACTATATATTCTGAATTTTTAAATTAAATTTGCGTTCTACTAAAAACTTGGCATACATATAAATTTGGAAGCTTGATGCAATGAGTGTTTTCTTAAATCTTACATAGAAACATTCAATTAATCTCTTACTTCACTGCCAAAAAATATTTCATTGGTCTGCTGTGTAACTCGAATAAATGTAGTGCGTCGAGGCAGCTCTTTTAACTTGGAAGCTCCTGTGTAAGTGCAGGCTGATCGCAACCCACCTAAAATATCAAGGACTGTTTTTTCTATATCACCACGGTAAGGTACTTCAACAGTTTTTCCTTCAGAAGCTCTGAAAAGATGAAAAATAAATTTGATAGGCTTTTAAAAATACACATCAATCAAGATCTCAAACTGAAAATAAAACAGGGTTATTACAAAATCTGATACAATTTATAACTCAAGATGACAATACACAAGAAGTTAACTGAATTGCTAACAAACATTGTTATATATATTTTGATAGAAATATTGATACAAAATAAAATAGTTCCATGAATTTAAATATAATTTAAATAAAGTTTTTCTTTTTAACAAAGATTATTAGCTACTAGAGTCAAAATTAAATTCTATCCACCTGTAATAATTATTTTTAAGTTATTAATTATATTCAAGACTATTTAGCTGAGTAAAATACAGTATATATGCATATAAAAAAACAATTTTTACCAAATTATTGACTATAAAGATTAGTAAGTTAACATTTGAGAGAAATTTAGTTATCTATGCATTTTTTATATGAAAGACTAAATGTTATATATTATGGTTTATAATTGACCATATATATACACACCCGATATTCATAGATTACTTAAATCATTCAGAGAACTTGATTGTTACAACTGGCAATAAATCAATATAAGAAATTTCATAATTTCTTGTAATTTCTAATTTCAGAAATTTAAATTCTAATTGTTCATTTTTGAAATAATTACAGCAATATCCAAATTTATTTGATTAATATACAAGCACAAAACAATAGTAATAATAAAGTGCAATTAGAATACTTGTAACATATTTACTATACAGCAATTTCAGATAATACAAAACAACAGGTTGAAACAGGCAAATATAAGAAAGAGCTGGCTAAAATAGGAAATGGTTATTTTGTGATTTGTAAGGTATATTGGTATAAGGTTTTTGATTTTTTAAGGTAAGGCACGGTTATTTGTGACCTTTTGTATACAAAATACAATCAATTTATTTTGCCTTAAGTAAAAATGCAATGATTTAATACAATAGAAAATTGGAAGAGAAAGTCATTTTCAAACATAAGATATTTAAATTGAACTGCTTTAATTTATAATTTAAATACTAGTTTTTTCATAAAATAATTTCCTCCAGTGTATAAAGTTGCAATGAATAATATTGACGATTCATTGAATCTTGATATTAACCACTTTTAATATCAAGATTCTTATGAAAGTAAGAGAATTTCTCTCTAAAAAAAGCATAAAAATTAAAGTTTATTTTAAAACAGAATATCCATCATTTCAGAAAAAAAAAATCAAGTAATTGTTATATATTTTATTACCTGTTGCACTACTTTTCTGAATGCTTATTATATATATGAAGGGCAAACTAAAAAGGCTTATTTCTTATATAAAGTTCAAAGTTAATTTTACATAAACTCTCAACACTGCACATATTTTTATTTTTCTGCATGCAAAGAATTCACAAACAACAAAAGCCTTAACTCTTCCGTGAATGTGGCTGAAGGCCATGAGAGAGTTTAATGTACCTGAAAAA
The DNA here is from genome assembly GCA_026543865.1 of Argiope aurantia. Classification (NCBI taxonomy): domain Eukaryota; kingdom Metazoa; phylum Arthropoda; class Arachnida; order Araneae; family Araneidae; genus Argiope; species Argiope aurantia. The sequence continues at coordinate 265,717 of JAPMOR010004700.1, forward strand.
TTGATCATTACTACTTTAAGTGAAACTAAATTATCAGAAAAGCTTTTCAGAACCTATTATTTTAAATGGGTCCAGACAGGGAGATGCACTGGCTTGTCTTCTTTTAAATTTCACTCTTTAAAAGATTACAAAAGATTCTATTAACACTAGAAGAACAATTTAATAAATCTGTGTAGATTTTTGCATTTGCTGATGATATTGGTATTGTAGCTTGGATATCAGAAGTACTTAAATAGGTCTTTCTTCCTTTGGAAGCTGAAGCAAGCAAAATGCATCTTATTAGTTGGAATAAAACCAAATATATGGCATGTACCAGTCTTAATAATCCTTATTTTGAAATAGGAGAATATAGGTTTGAAATTCATAATAGCTTCACATACTTGGGCTCTGAAATAAACACCCTGAATGAAGTAACACCAGAGGCACATCTACTAACAGAAATTTTATAATTTAATTTCATCAGCAGAAAATCCAAGCTATTTATTTACAAAGTTTTGATTGGGTTTATTCTCGCATATGCTGCTGAAACACAGGCAATGATTGAGGAAAATAGATATTCTTGCTATATTTGAAAGAGGAATTTTAAGAAACATATTTAGAGGAATAAAATGTAATAATTATAGAAGAGCCAAATTGGAAATTTACAAATTATTTAAAGAGTCAGATATTATAATTAAATTGTTAATGTAGAGGAGTATATGGGAAGATGATAAATAAGATTGAATGACAATTGAATCAATAAAAAGATCTTATTAGTTAAAACATTTAGTACCCAAAAAAGGTGAAGACCAAAACTTAGGTGGATTAACTGTCTAAAAAAAGGCTTAAAAACAACTGAGCCTAAAAGAGAGGGAAAAAAAGAAACGAAAAAAGCCAAGAACAACATAGCATGGAAAAGGAATTCTGAGAAAGGCAAGGGCCCCACTTGGTATTGTTGAGCTGGTGATGAAAAAAAATGAAAAAAGGGAAAGAAACAAACAAATAAAAACTAAAAATTTCAATTAAAATTGAAAATACATAGAAAATTTCAATGAGTGTCACCATTTTGTTAATTACTTTTGTGAAGTGGAAATAGCATTCTCAAAACAGAAAGCTTCAAAGAGTCAAAAGTTACAATACAAACACATCTTTTAAAGAAAAATAAAAGGATTTCAGAAGCAAAACTGCATTTTAAAATAAAACTGAAAAGAATTCTTACCTATATTCAGCAACTCCTCCATGGTATCGCTGCATTGCTGTGGCAGAACTCATGCCATAGAACAATTTCATTTTCCTACCATTCTTTTCAATAATATCACCACCAGATTGATCATGTCCTGCAAACATGCCACCAATCATTACAAAATCAGCTCCAGCACCAAATGCTTTGCAAACATCACCAGGGTTAGTACAACCACCATCCTTTAAAGATATAAAAAGTATTAGTTATTAGCAATCACATAAGTAGTTAATTTCCTTAGAACCACATGCATTTTTTAGAAAATTGATAGAATGGAATTGTTATTGTTAATTAATAATAGCAAAATGATATAGATTAGTTGAAATAACTTCAAATATAAGATATCCAAAAATTTTTATACTGAAAGAATCACACATGAGCAGATATGAAAGAACTTCCATTGAACAGAGAAAGTTCTATACCAAATTTCGAAAAAACATAATAAAAATATAATTAACAAACAAAGGCTGCTTGATCATGAATTATTGAGAAAAATATAAAGTTCAAATTTCTGTATTTTTCTTCAGTATTTTGTGTTTGCAACATATTAATGTACATATGCATATTTGCTATCTAATTTGCATTTTCTTTTGTACATGAATACAGAGTATTCAAACACCTGGAAACAATTTGTTCCACCTGATTTTACATTCTTGTTGCATGGCTGTATTAATTATTTGAAGGAAGAAATTATAAAATTGTCAACCTCTAGATTATACTTGGAATACTGATGTTGGAATGCTGTTTTATTCAAGGCCATACATCTAAAATTTGTAAGTTATGTACTACTAATTTATGGTCTGGCATTACAACAAAGGATTCTTGAATGATTCGGGGTTTTTTTATTGTTGTTGTTTTGTTTAGTTTATGTTTAGAAATCAATGCAATTCAAATAAATAATTGTAAAAAAAAAAATCTGTCCGGTATTTTTTTTTCCAGCTGCTCCCATTTCATAAAATTCCATCTCAATTCTAGCATTAAACTCTATAATTTAATCGATGTTAAATTCCCACAAAGATAATTAAGTTTATTATCAACTAGCCGCCTTTGGCGACCAGCCGGTTCGCCAGTATTACTGCTCGCTACAATTTTCAATTAAATATTTTAAGTAACTGGTCTCTTAAAGGATTTTCAAACAAAACATTTTTAATCTTCAAATTTTGATAGTCATACCAAACTTATACTGTTTAGATTGTTTCGTTCAATTTAGTATATATATTTTGCTAATTTGTTGCTATTTCCGGTAAAACTTCAACTTTAATTTAAAATGTAAATGACGAAATTGCCATTAATATTAAGATATTTTTAAATAAAACCAAGCACTTTATTTTATTTATCATCTTTATTGTTATTTATTAATTATTATTATTTTTGAATATGAGTATTGCAAACAGAAACGCTCGGTATTTAAGTCTTATATTAACTACAAAATATTTTTCATAGTTTATGCAATATCTCAAACAATAAATCAAAAAAATTTCCCAGATTCAGTATAAAAATCAGTTTTTAATTTTGCTTTCAAAAGGATTGAAATGAAATCAATAATAATATTTTGTTCTTGCTTATAAATATATTTCAAAAATTATGAAGTCTAAATTTAATGCAGTAAGGTATATTCTGATAAATATTCTGGACACACCAAATTTTAAATAAATGAATGAATGTTTCTATTTTCCACGATCAACTAAGACTTATTTATGAAGTTTTAAATGTTAAAAATTTAGAAAAACTCAGCATTTTCATAATCTTAGGCCAATTAATCTTCAGAAACTTTATTGGCGTATTTTCTTTGAAACGATCGATGAAAAATCTAAAATTATCCTTTTTTTATTGAATAGTGATATTCAAATCTTCATAAATCAGTCAGTTTAAGTGATTTGAAATTAACTCTTAAAAGTCAGTGATTTAGTTGATTGGAAATTAACTCTATGACCACCATAAAATCTGTGTTTTCTCTTGTGGTGTATGCATTCTCCTTAATATCCGATCGAATAAAACATCACATACAAAAGTACTACATAGAAGAAACACATCAAAAGTAAACATAACATTTCAATAGTTGCCAAAAAACAAAAGAGAGAAAAATGCAATTAATAAGCAGACGATATTTAGAAAAGTACAGATATTTAGACTGGAAAATGAAATTATCTAAAATTAAAAACACGCGCAGACGATATTTACAAAAGTAAAAATATTCAAACCTGAAAATGAAAATATATGAGTTATTCCATGAATAAATGCCATAAGTTTGTTTACATCTTCAAAATGGATCGGGGACTGAATAAACACCCTGTATAGAGAGTGTAAAAGATCATAAAATAATTTTTCTTGAATTTATTTTTTAGAAAAAAATAATATTTCATATTTGTTTCATTTCTTACAGACACTTGCCGAAAATTATAATTTTGCGGATTTCTTTTCCAAAAAGATTTAATTTATTTTCAGTTAGAGCTTTAATCAATGTGATGGCAACACTTTGAAAAAAGCTATTTTTTTTTTCATGAATGCGAAACGTGCTTAATCCTCATTTTTATTTTTGACGAAAAAAATTATTGAAAAACATAGTTAAAATATTTATTTAAAAATTCATTAAAAATAGAAATTTAATTTTATGGTTAAAACATTGGCATCATTTAAAAGATAAATTTTTGATCTTTAACTTCATGTAAAAATCTTTTTTGTGCGGTAATATTTTCGGCAGTTATAGTCGAATCATGTCAAAATTTCGCTTAATTTTTAAATAAATAAAATTTTAGTTAAAAATTTGAAAAAATAACCCCCAGGTGCATATTCCCGGCCTCCAAAGTATACACGTGCCAAATTTGGTAGCTGTAGGTTGAATGGTCTGGCCTGTAGAGTGCAACATACACACACACACACACACACACATTGAGCTTTATTATAAGTATAGATTATTATAAAATTTAAGTTTGTATCCAGGATAATTAAGACAAACCAAGCAAAGATTTTTTCTATTTCATGTTTGTTGGTTCAGTAACGATGAAAAGTATTTAATTATTCATACAAAATACCCAATTGCTTAATGTTTTATTTTATTAGTATTGATTTTAAAAATATAGCTTTAAATGGTTTTTGTGTGCGTGAATTTTATTTTAGAAGCAAAAACTAACACAATTTTAAACTAAGTTTTAACTACACCCATACAAAATCATTTTCTTCAAACAGAAAATTTAAAAAATAGTGGTGAATTAAAAATTATATACGTGCAAAAAAAATCAAGCATTCAAAATATTTAAGTAAAATTTCGAAGCAAATATCATGGATTTCATTAACTGCTTTGGTATAATAGAACCTTGACCTTTACAGTTTTTGTAATGCACATTTTTTATTTTAGTTTTTCATCTTCCATATTCTATTACATTTAAAAGTAAGCAGACTCTATTTTAACTGGCTCTGTTCCTTTATATGATGACACTTCTGTTCCCAGATTGATGGATTCAATGTTCTAGCCATGTTTTCACAAGATAAAATGTGTGAATAGAGTTAGCATGCATATTTGGTAATTACAGGTAACTTGGAAGGAACAAAAATTGTATTGGTTTAATCTATTTATTAAAACAGCCCTATATCATGCTGTTTTCCTCTTGTCTAATATTGTCAACCGATGATGAACCTCCCTCTTGTTCAATTGATGCCACCTTAAGAATTATTATTAAAAATCTCAGGAATATTGAGCAATTGTACTGCCTGCAGTTTTCCCCTTATTACAGAATTCTGAAATTATGTCACAAACCATTAACTGTATGAAAGCATATAATGGAATTTTACTACATGTATAATAAACGATGCTAATATGCAGATTTTAGAGCATCACAACCTATTTGTTATGCTGCTTCATCTTTTAGCATTGACATACTCATGTCATTTTAATTAAAAGCAGTAAGTAGGACAAGGCGATCAAAAGCCTTTTTGTTATTCATCTTTCTATAAGTTGTATGCACAACTTGTGCTAGAGTTTTGATTCCCTCCAGTGGAGATCTGTTCCCCTACCAGATGTATTTGAGACGCCGACGCTGCAACATGTTCTCTCGTCTTTGTGTTGTGCTTGTGTGGTAGCTTAGAAATGTCCGTGTCCATATATGTGTGAAAATAAAACTTATGAAAGTTTCAACTCATGCTTTGTCATCAATGGAATTGTCATGCACTGACTGAACAACTTGGATATTAGCACCATTTATTTTTGTAAATGTGCTTATACTACATTTCACAGTGCCCAGCAAGTTGCAAAATGGCACATTTCTTATTCACAAGATTACTTAGCAATTACCTCAGTGAGTCTATGAGAAATATTTTTTAATCAAAATGGCACATCAAATATTTCTTGAAGCAAGTAATTAATAAATATCATCAAAGGTCCCTTGCTTTGGTTATACTATATAATGAAGACTGCCTCTTTCAAGAGAAAAAGAAAAAAATTGGCATTGATGGAAATTAGTGAACAAATTGCAATTGACCAAATAGGGTAAAATAAAATATGCAATTACAAATGGTGTGGAAACCTGCAGAAAAAAATGCAGATGCATGAAAATAAACCTTCTTTAATACTGAAGCAATAGACATCAAAGAAGAAATTAATAATGATATACAAGAAATTATTACCTTATTCTTCATTGCCTAAACAGAAATAATTTTCATAGCTATAATAATTAAGCAGAGTAAACAATTTGTAATGAATACTGTAACTTAAATATTTTTTCATACTTTTTTTATTCTCACTTTATGCTTATGTTCCAAACTCAATTGTAAGTTCGCCCTTCCAAAATTAAATTTATCTGGTTTGGTAATTTAATTATATTAGATTATGTAAATGAATTGTATTTATTTTAGTTGTTTCTATTAAAAAATGAAATGTTTCTATAGAAAAACTATGTCATACAAAACAGATATTATTTAAATAATTTATAAATAATTTTTAGAAAATTTAATTTCCAATATTTAAGAAAACATTATAGTAATATCCTGTCCCATAAGCAAGAAAGAAATTTTAAGATTAAAATTTTTTTTCTGTTCAATATTTAAGGGGGGGGGGAAAGACTTTCTCAAGAAAAAGAACTTTCCTGTTTTCATTTTCAAAAGACCAAAGGCAAAGTTTGAAAGCTTTATTCTTATGTTTCAAGTTTTTAATTTAAAAAAATGTTATATGCTGTTTAGCGATTAAAAAAAATATATCGGGTTTTAAACTAAATTACATACTTTTCCTCCAAAATTAAATGCAAGCTAATAAAAACACAATATTTTAATGTTTAACTAAATACCCTTTTCTTTACATTTAAAATTTGGTTTATTTTTAATGTGTTTAATAACACATTTATCTAGTTTGTTATTTAAAATATTGCAGAATTTTTTTTATTGCTTATTTTTTAATAAAATGTTTTTAGTGGAAAAATTCCATGTTTAACAAGCAAGCTAGAATCTTCTAAAAGCTAATTTCTTCCAATACTTAATAGAGGAAGATCCTTTCCTCATGGGAATGAACATTCTAGTCTTTTACTTCTAGAAGAAAGCCTTACAAAAACTTATAATTTTTCTTCTATTTTTTTTAATTGCAAATAGTAATAAGTGATATAACAAACTTCATAGATTTGCCTAACAATATAATTAAAACTTATCATTAACGATTCTCTCAATACAAGCCATTATTTTTTAATAGCCTTATCTTAGACATAAATCAGTGCAATCAGCAATTTCAAAAGAATTATAAATAGAAACTTACAGAAATAATATGACCACCTAATCCATGCGCTGCATCGGCACATTCTAAAACAGCACTCAATTGAGGATATCCAACTCCAGTTTTTTTCCGTGTTGTACAGACAGAGCCAGGTCCAATGCCTACTTTTATCACATCTGCTCCAGAAAGAATGAGTTCTTCTACCATTTCACCTGTTACTACATTACCAGCCTAAAAGGATTTAAGTAAATATAAAGAAATTTATATCAAATTTAAACTTTCAAAATAAAATTAAAATAATTAAACTAAAAAATAATTTTTATAATGATATTTAAAATTACAGAAAGGGAATTAACTAAAATTTAAATGAAACATTTTACAAAAGTGAGATTTTTTTTATTATTATTATTTAAAATAAAAATATGACCACTTTTTTTACTCTTTAAATGAAAACAATTACTTTTTATTTAAAATTCTCTAATTATATATTCTTATTAAATGCTATGTACAGAATTACAAAATAAAGGTTTGTTATAGTTAAATTTTCCATACTTAGAGTGCTGTGCAGGTGTTCTATGTGCATAGTGGCTTGGAATTTGAACCATAGACCCTTGAAATCATGTACTCATGAGTAATTAAATAATTGCTAATAGGTGAAACTGCAAGATATAATATGGTTTATAATAACTTGAAATTTGAACAGCAGACACTGCAGATTATATGTTGTTCGATGCTGGCATGGTTGAAAGATTAAAGCATTGGACTGCGACTAAAAAGTTGGCAGTTTTGTGCCTCAATACCACAAAAGAACTACCAAGTGTAGAACCAAATAGCAATCTTAAGATATATATAAAAAAATTATATTTTACTGATAAGTACTGTTTTAAAACCAATTAAATGTGATATGTTTAAACAAAACAGATTTACAATATTACAAACGATAAGCCTGATAAAAATGCGAGAAAAGTAATGCATAAGCCACTGTATTCTTCCTGTTGCATCATACTCTATTAGTAAGAAATAGAGCTCTATTAGTAAACATTTTACCAGAATAAAGAGAATGATCACAGATAATACATCAGTAGAAGATGATATGTCATGTCAGTCTATCAACAGTTCTTGTGCTCTTGATAGGTCTTATTCAACTGCTTGAAAAATGATGAGATGAATTATGGGTTATTACCCTTATAAAATCCATAGTCTTCATGACCTGTACTTTCACTGAAGAGCTTGCAATCAACCAATCAATACTTTCCTATACTTTGAACTCCACATTTGCCTGATCTTAACCCTTGTAACTTTTGGTAAGGGGCTATTAAAAGAACCACATCTATCGAGAACAATCCATAATCTTAACACATCTGAAAATTATATTATTCATCATATTAATGTAATTAGCATAAAATTACTGCATTCCAAGGTAGAACAAACTATTTTGAATAGGAAATAGCTGTAATGTACAACACACATACAGAACATCTATAAGGCTTTTGTAAAATTCTACAGCGTCACTTATTGGTAATTTTTTTTCTATGTTAATTTTTTTTAAATAAATCTCAAACATATGGTTTTAAGTGGCTTAAATTTCATGTTTTGGACTTTAGAACTTCTTGTACAGTCCTTTAAGTATAGAAAATTTAATTAAAATAACCTTGTCTTTTCAGATTTGTTTAAAGAGTTTTCCTTTTTATTATGCTTAGGAACAGAATAATCACAAGATACATAAGGAGCTTATCAGTTCACATTTCAGCTGAAAGAGTTTAGACATCTTAGAACAATATTAGCTATAACAAATCTCATGTTAACATGAATTTTAAAGCAGATAGTTTTGCAACGAAGTTGGTTAACAGATTTTATATATTCAATTAATAAATTTTAAGATCTCCACAATATGAAACTTCTGATATAATCATAGCCATCTTAAGTATTTAACAATAATTGACTCAGGCTAATTAGGCATCTATTCTGAAATTCAAAAAGGAAAATAATTTTAAAAAATTAAATAAGTATTAAAATGGTAGTTTAACTGAAAATGATATTAAATAAATATGATTGTTGGAATTTCATATAATAGATAAATTCTCAGTATAACAAGTATAAGGCTTAATTTTTTCATTTAAAATAATAGATAATTACCATGATAGTATGAGAAGGATAAGCAGCTCTGACTTGCCTCACAAGAGCAACAAAGTGCTCAGAATAACCATTTGCAACATCAAGACATATGTATTCAATTTCTGGAACTGCTTTGATTATGGCACATAAAGCTTCAAAATCACCTTGAGCTGTTCCAATACTAACAGCAACATTCTTTACCAGAAAAAAAGATACACATATTATTAAAGAAAATAAATATGAAGAAATTTCATTTCAAAATTAATAAAATAGTTTTGAAAAATTCTTACTTTCAAAGCTGTTGGATTCTCAGCTGCAAATTTCTTCCAATCATCCAATGAATAATGCTTATGAATACAAGTGAACAAGCCATGCTAAAATCAAAATGGATATACATATACAACTAGTATGGATAAAGATATCCTAAAAATTTTCAAATTAACAAATAAGTTAAAATGCACATTTATATTTATATAGAGTATTTCATCTTATATTTCATGTTTTGATAGTAGTTCAATACAATGATTTGTAATAAAAATAAAATAGCACATGTGTGCATGTAAAATTGAACATTATATTTACTGAATAATTCAGAACATAAAAATGGAGCACTGTCAACAAAACAAAAAATATGACATGCCAAAGTTTTGTTGTTTTGTTTAATTCAATGAAAGAAATTTTCTAGAATAATTTAGAACTCATAATACTTGCTATCAGATTCAGAAAAATAAATATTTTTAATATCACAACTCTCAAATATAAAGATTTTAATTTTTTATAACAATTTATCATCACAAATATTTTTTTTAAATAAAACACATTTTATAGTACTAAATAACAGGATCAATATGAAAAGAATTTAGATACATATAAAAAAAATTGGCAACAGAAGACAAAAAAAAAGTTTAGAAAAAATGCTAAATTGTACAAATTTTTATTGTATGATATTCGAAGGTTTCTTGAATATTTTGGTGCACAACAGACTATATATATATATTACTATGATTATATTCTCAAAACAGTTATAAATTTTTATTCAGCAATATTTAGCAAAAATAATTCATCTTACAACATATTTTATGAATTTGGGTAACAATTGCGCAAGTATCTAATGATCTAGATTTTAACAAAACATTTTTCTTTCAATTTCAAAATATTTTAAAATTTCATTAATCAAGAAATACAGTCAAATAATTTTTTTAACGAATTTTATTAATTTTTTAACATAAAAAGAAATTTATATAGCTTATAATATTTACATAATAAATACAAAAGTAAATTACTTTAAAACAGCATATTTCACTGAAAATTTTGTTTTTTATCGCTAGTTAAGAGAGACAGTCAAAATGTAATAAATTACTTTTGCAAGAACTTTGGCAATCTCAAAAGTACCAGTTGTATCCATATTAGAGGATATTATAGGGATTCCAGTATACTGCTGCCCAGAATTGCGAAATTTGAATGTGCGAAAAAGATCCACCTACAAATGTGACAGAAAAATTAATAAAATAACTATATATAAAATTAACATATATATTCAAAGGACAAAAATAAATTATATTATGCAATTACATAAAATCTTTTTCTTTAATAAACATCTTTTCTTAACATCCTTTTTGGATGTGACTAATGAAAAAAGGAAGATTTAAGCATTTTGTATTAACAGGTAGTGCACATTATGAGGCCCTTAATAATAAATGGTCAATCCAGTTTCACACTTCAAGAATTATTAATTTTTTTTAATTAAGTTAAAAAATACACTTTTATTCCTTTTTTTAAATATGTACATCATGGTAAAATTGAAAAAGCAATGAAATTCCAATAATTATTACTTATTTCTTCACTTATAAATAAAAGCATTATTATTTTTTGTCGATTGTCAAATGCAATATACAACCTAGTTAAACATTTCAATATATTTCATAAACATGTAATCATACATATCTTCAAAAAAAGTAAATTCAGTGTAAACAGAAACCATGACAGTAACTAAAACATTTTATAATTTTAATTTTTATGAATTTTTTTTTTAATTGACCAACATTTCAAGTTGCTACCTCACAGGAAATTTACTAATGATGACAACTCAGAAATACTTAGAAATATGTGTAACTTATATGTATTATATAATCTATACTTATAATAAATGTGTGTGTGTGTGTTGGTGCTCTACAGGCCAGACCATTCAACCTACAGCTACCATATTTGGCACATGTATATCTTGGAGGCCGGGAATGTGCACCTGGGGGTTATTTTTTCGAATTTTTAATTAGAATTTTATTTATTTAAAAATTAAGCGAAATTTTGGCATGTTTCTGCTATAACTTCCGAAAATATTACCGCACAAAAAAGATTTTTACATCAAGTTAAAGATCAAAAATTTATCTTTTAAATGATACCAATGTTTTAACATTAAAATTAAATTTCTATTTTAATAAATTTTTAAATAAATATTTTAAATATAATTTTCAACATTTTTTTTTCGTACGAAATAAAAATAAAACTTAAGCTGTTCGACAACGTTTCGTATTCATGGGAAAAAATTAGCTTTTTTCAAAGTGTTGCCATCACATTGATTAAAGCTCCAACTAAAAATAAATTAAATCTTTTTGGTAATAAAATCTGCAAAAATATAATTTTCGGCACGTGTCTGTAGGAAAGGAAACATATATAAAATATTATTTTTTCTAAAAAATAAATTAAAGAACAATTATTTTCTGATCTTTTACACTCTCTATATTATTAATCCAATAAATCAGTTATATTTTAAGGCAAGTTTTGTTTAATATAAACAGGATATCCATTCAAATCAGGGTTACACTGCTGATTTGTAAACCTTTAGTAAGTCACAGATCTGCTAAAATGGTCTAAATGGAAAATGATCATATTTTATGTAACTTGATTTAATAAATGCTCTAATAAATAGTGCATTTTTGATTTTACATTAAGCTTCTGCTGTGGAAATTACGAATAACAAAATGTTCTTGAAACACTAATATTTTAAATAAAAACAATTTCCAATCAACTAAATCACTTAAACTGACTGATTTATGAAAATTTGAATATCACTATTCAATAAAAAAAGCATAATTTTTAGATTTTTCAATGATTGTTTCAAAGAAAATACGCCAATCAGTGCGCAGGTTTCTCAAGATTAATTGGCCTAAGATTATGAAAATGTTAAGTTTTTCTCAATCTTTAACATTCAAAACTTCATAAATAAGTCTTAGTTGATCGTGGAAAACAGAAACATTCATTCATTTATTTAAAATTTGGTGTGTCCAGAATATTTCTCAGAATATGATACCTTACTGCATTAAATTTAGAGTTCATAATTTTTGAAATATATTTATAGGCCAGAACAAAATATTATTATTGATTTCATTTCAATCCTTTTAAAAGCAAAACTAAAAACTGATTTTTATGCTGAATCTGAGAAATTTTTGTTGAATTATTGTTTTAGATATTACATAAATTATGAAAAATATTTTGTAGTTCCCATAAGACTTAAATACCGAGCGATTCTGTTTGCAATACTCATATTCAATAATAATAATAAGTTTTACCGGAAATGAGACCAAATTAGCAAAATATATATAGTAAATTGAAAGAAGCGATCTAAACAACAGTATAAGTTTGGTATGACTATCAAAATTTGAAGATTAAAAATGTTTTGTTTGAGAATCTATTAAGAGATCAGTTACTTAAAATATTTAATTGAAAATTGTAGTGAGCGGTAATACTGGTGAACCAGCTGGTCGCCAAAGGCAGCTAGTATATTATAATTTTAAATGTGTAACTTCATTTGAAAACATTTCATTCAGAAAAAAAGTTGTTTCAATGAAACTCTATTGAAATATATTTAAAACATTTAAACACATTTAGATATTTTTCTGAACTATTTAGCTAGATGAAACAATATACTTCATAGTATTTCTTATACTACAAACTTGATATGTAAAAGATTATAATATGTTTATCCACATTTTTCTCTTCTTTAAAAGACTTCAATTTACACTTCACAAAATTTTATGTTTTGCTGTTACCCAGCAGAATAAAAGCTAGAAAAAGAAAAAGAAAAAAAAAATCCATTACTTTTGCCGGTAAAAATTTACTGTACGGTCACCCTTGACGATTTTTTCAAAATCTCGCGAGAAGTTGCCAAAATGGCGTTTTCTTGTTTGAACGAGATTTAAAGAAAACAGCTTTGTGAAAATGTTGCCTGCATAAAAAAATAAAATGGCGGCCAAATCGCTGAAATCATTCAATTTCACGAAAAGTACGCAGCAGCTGAATTTTAAAAAAGCACATGTGCAACGTGGTTGAACGAAAATTAAATAATGGCGGCTACATTTAGTTGACCAATAGGGTTAATCCAATTACCCTATTATAATTAGTTGTCGGGTCAGATGGGGGTTATCATATAAAAAGATTTATCGCCAATGTAAAATAAATCGTGCCAAGGGTAACCGTGCAGTAAATGTGATCCATTAATTTAATCAATAGAGACTCGAGATTATATAAACGAATTATTTATCTTTATTGTTAAAAGAAATTCCTAATTTTTTCAAGAAAAGCTTGAAAAATTTTTCTTTTAAATATATTTCATGGCACATATGAAATAAAAAGTTTAATATATATTAAAAATTAGCAACTTTACTTTTTCACTTTAACTAAGGTGTTTTTTTTTTTTAATTAATTCAACTTATCTTCTTTAAAAATACATCTAAAAATTTTACGATTCAATTACTAGTGACAAAAAGTATGTTTCAATCAGAGGAGCACTTTACTCTTTGACAAATTGCCTTTAAATTTTCTCCTCTCCTTATAAAAATGAATATGGATACCTTGTAAATATTACAAAACACAAGAGGAGGACAGCACAGTCTACAAATAGAACTGTCCCACCAAAGACTTTAATATATGCAGGGGGTACGGTGGGAGGGAGGTTTACGGCACAATGGAAAAACCAATATGTTTTTTGGGTGCCTCCTTTACAACCAATTGGGGGGGGGGGGAATTGGATACATATCTATCATTTCTGTTGCAAGACTACATAACAAATTTCTTTTACCCAATTTACTGTATTTTTATGCTATTGTATTCATATATATGTCAATATACAAACAGTCAAATTGTCAACAGCTGTTTTTGACATATTTCTACAATTCTGAAAATTAAAAACTGAGATTAAATTTTAATTAATTATATTTTTTAGCTATTGTGTTCACATGTACACATACTTTCTGTTGCTCTTTTTTTTCTTTTCAAAATTTTATAAAATCTACATATTTGTATTAGAGTCCAAAATACATTTGTCCAGCTCAATGTGTTTTTAAGATAAACGTGTTATGGGAAAATGTAGGGAGTTCTAAAATGAGAAAATTCATCAAAATAATAAGCTTGAATTCTTTGATGATTGAAACAGTTTCACCTTGAATATTCCTTATACAAGAGAGTAACTAATAGCCAAAATTGTGGAAATGTTCAGGAAGAAAATTTTTGAGGTTTGTAGGATTATTATACTACATTTTTGACTAAGTATTACCTAACACAGAACATTTTTAGTTTTCCTGAACACGTTCGAGGTGTCCTATTAATAACTCTTAGCTAACAAAGAATAAATAAAAAGGTGTATTACTAACTTGATTAAAGGTATTTCATTCTAGTGATCACTAGCTAAAATAATAATGACATAATAGCAATAATAACTTTTAAATAAGTTTTTAATAAATTTTAATTACTTTTGATTTCAATTTTCTAAAATTAATGTATAAAATTTAATTACTAATAAAATTACAGAATAAGTTTTAATTTCATGTTAAACATTTTTAAACCCACTTTTACGGATTAATTTTATAGAAAAAATACAAGCAAGTAACAAAATAAATTCCAGTCATAATAGCATATTTGTAATAAATATTTGAAAATTAAAAAAAAAAAACATTAGCAGCTATTTTAGAACATTTTATACAGCAAAATATATATTGAAAAGATTGTTTTATATCAAATGGGAAAGGGTTTAAAGATTTATCGGATAAAATATAAAAATTTTTTCCACGTAAATAATTTCCACGTTGCTGAAGAATTTTTTTTTTCCAAAAAAATAATACATTTTTACGTTAGATTTATGTAAAACAACTTTAAAAATAGATCTTATCGATATATGAGACACAACCTTGAAACATAACAGAGAAAGCTAAATTAAACTCACGGCACTCAAATACTTCCATCTAATACAGTCATATAGTGACAGTAATCTGAATGCAAATTAACAGTAATTATATTTTTTGTATTGAAAAAAATATAATTGATAGAATGCCGTAAATTATAAATAAAAACTAATAATAAGCATATTGATATATGAAACAAATACTTACATCATTGCGGCTTTTAAGAGTACTTCGTTTGGGCCGTAGCAAAACATCTTTAAAATCTAATTTGATATCGTTCTCTATATGAGGCATGTCGAGAAATAGTTAAATGTACGTTAATAATTAAATGCCAAGTTAACTTGAAGAGAAGAATATTCTGAGCAGAAGACAAATTCTAAATACAGAACATGCGGCAGTAAAGTGTTGCCATTTTATTTTGTTCAGACATTCTTTTTATAAAAAAAATAAAATTTAAAGACTTTTGACCATGGAATATATTTAATAATATGATCCTAAAATACAAAAACTATTAAAAAGTGAATATTAATATTTCTTAAAACATCTTAATAAATAAAAATGTGTTTCATATCTATATTTTTGAAATTTGTTCTGCAATATTATTTATTATTGCTTTTAGATCAATAATAGCTATGTTTTTTAACCCAGAATCTTATTCTTAACGATAAGATGAATATTTAAAGAAAATTTATTCTCTTTGTTTATTTAAGAACAGTCAGAACTGAAGAAATAATTACATCATCGTTATAACAATATTGTAACATATTCGTTTCCAATTGGCAACTCAGTTTACAACTGGGGGGGAAAAATGGCTTCAACTCCTGAGCAAGTAGTGTGTACCCCAACCTTTGTTTTCCCCGCAGCTTTTCCAGGTTTGTTTATTTTTTCTTGAATTTAAGATGCAAATTGTACTGATTTCTTATTTAACAGACAATAATGAGCTGGTAAAAATTTCGCAAAAATACGTTGAACTGGCGAATTTATCTTATCAGGCTTAGATCACAATTTTCCTCAAATTGCCATTAATTGTTTAGTATTCCCAAAACACGTTTTTGTTTGGGAGACTTTACAGCTCTAAAAATGATGCATAGGATTTATTTCGTGCAGTATTTTTTGCTCTGAACAAAGGAAACTGTAATCTCAATAAAATTTATTCTTGGGTGAATTAATTGATTTTAGTTATTGCGGTTTGGTATGCTAATTAGATTCTATTTTTCCCCTCATAAAAAGCTGTCTTTTTTTTTTTTTTCCTTTCTAAGTTTCTTTTGTCTTGCACTGTGGGAGTAGAAGTCAATCCATTATTCCTATTATTATATGAGTTAATTATGTAAATCACTGTATAAACTATTTAAATAATCCTTATAATAAATATATATGTTTCGTTGCACTGGGATATTTTTGATTTTAGCCGTTGTATTTAATTATGAAGGAATGTTGATTGTGCTATAGATCTATTTCAAAAACGTAGTGGATAATCGATTTTTTTTTTCTTTTGCATCAGCGGAAATGGATTTTTTTTTTCACTAACTTTGTATTTATTTATATATTTCTTATATATGCTAATTTCGCCAAATTTTATGAAAAATATGAAATTTTTAATAAATAATGAATTGTTATTTTTATTGGAATGATTATTGCAATCTCTTTAATCATGTAGCATGGAATATGTGATATTTAACCTGGAATTATTTATTAAGTGTTTTTAAATTCATATATATATATATATATATATATTATACTACATAATGTATATATTTTTTGCTGCTCAGAAATTTTGATTAAAATTAATTCAGTTATGTAAATGGTTGTTCATAATAATTTTATCTGAAAATTAAAATTATGGTAGAATAGAATTCTTTTCATCTGAATAAATTTTAATCATTTATATATTCTTTCTGGAAATATTCATTGATATCTTTAAATGCATGTACAGAAAATATAACTGTACCATTTCACCAAATTAAATTGTTCAAATACATGTTTTAAATTAATCAATGTTTGATTATAAGATAATTGTGTATTAGTAATTAATTGCCCAAAGTCTAATAGACTTTTTTGTAACTCAGTGGTTTGTAATTAATATGTTAGTACAGATTATAAATCTAAGAAATTGTATTATGAGAAATTAAACTGTATATTTGAAGTGAAAATTGTTTTGTTTGATAGAGCTTTTTTTTACATCATTTAATGATCTATGTACATATAAATTTTTTATGTACTATACAGTTACTCTTAAATTAAATATTTAATGAATTCAATGCACTTTTATAAAATTTAGTTCTTTGGCTGTATGTGTATCTTATGGATTCAGGATATTGCTCCTAATTTTGTATATATGTGTATAGGAAAATCTTACACGTATTTAAACGGATCATTAATTCTTGAAGTCACTGAAGAGGAAAGGTAACTTAAAATGATTTATAAGCATAGACAAATTAAAATAAAATGGATTGACCTTGGAAATAAGTCTTTGGAGAATTAAACTTGTAGATTAAAAAATTAAAATTCCTCTATTTACAGTTGCAAGCTCCTGCATGGTTGATCCAATTTTACTTATAAAATTTATTTTATTATAATTAAAATTTAATTAATTTTATTATAATAAAATATAGTGCTGTAACTAATCATTTCACAAAAAGAATCAAGAATGATCCACATACATTGCGGCAGTGGCATTTGTGCTCGAATTTTCACTTAAAATTACATGGGTGATTGCAGTCTTTACCAGTCCTGTCTGTCTAAAATTCTGTCGAACTTCTAAGTCATTCAAGATTTATAATTTCAAGTAATTCAGAATTCCCAATCCTGATAGATAAATAATCATATTTTGTGAAAGTCTGATTTAGTTGCATTTTTTCAGTTCTGATCATTATATTGCAACTTTGTCTTATTTGAAGTCAGGCTTAATATCTTGATCTTCTTCTAATTTTCTGTAGTTTATAAACTTGTAATTTAATCAGTTTAATTCATCACTTTCAATCATAAACTGCTAAGGTAAAACTGCTAAAGTAATTAAAAAAACTGCTAAGGTAAGTTGTCATAGATTTACTCCTTACTATTTTATTCCATAAATAATTAATAATAATACATTGTATTCTGATCTCACACTATTAGTAAATATTATAAGAGTGTCTCGTGTAGGTTCAAAGATATATTAAAATACTTGTAGTCACTTAAGTTAAAACTTAGTTGTTTGAAATTATTGAAATTTAAAAATAATAAACCAAACCAAATACCATGTATCATGTTACTACTGTAATTTTGATGTTCATAAGTAAATCCAATAAGAAATGTAACAGGATTTTAAAATTTATTGTAAACATCTTATTTGCATTGTAATTTGTCATAATTAATTATATGTATTTTTGGTTGTTTTGTACTTCTTGCATGCATTGCAGCTTTTGACTTTTATAATCGTTGCATTTGGATATGAAGTACTAAATAATGAGAGGATGATAATGGTCTGAGATGCGTAAATGTTAATAGGAAACTTAACCTCCAATAGCTATGAAAATAGTTTTAAACTATAGAGTCATGGATATATAGTGAAAAAGTAGGGAAAATTACAAACACACACACACACAAAAAAAAATGCAGAAAAGACTCCTTCAAAATTCTCGCTCACAGCAAATGCTAGCAGTGAATAGATTTTTAGTTAGGAGGAGGGACTTGTTTTGAATACAAAAACACTTGTCGGTCCTCATTGCAAAAAAGAATTTAGAAATTTATTATTATGTTAAACTAAGCAAAGGTGATTTAAGATAAGAAAAGGTGATTAAGATTACGACTTAATGAAACAAAATTGTAGATATCTAACAAATAGTATTCATTTATTTGATCAACAAATTTGTATTGAGTGATTTTTAAAAAAAAGTTATTTCTGTTATATAATCAATAACAAAGGTCTGTTAAATAATTTGAATAACATTTAAATATATTTGATTTAACTGATTAAAATTCTTTGGAAAAATATCTATTCTTTAATAATTCATTGATATTATGTTATATGCAATACTAGCAGTAGCTGCACGGCCTTGCCCATGGCATAGCTTCCAAGTAGAAAAATTTACTTCAAACTTAAGTTTAGCCTCCATTCGATATAACATGGGCATGTTACGCAACATCAAGCAAACGTAAAAATTTATTTAGAAATTATCAAAAATAGCTGCAAAACAATGTTATAGTACATATTCAGAAATATTTAGACTGTTAAAAAGTTAAAAATATGATATGTCCATAGACAAAACAATCCACTAAAAATATACAATAGAAAAGCTGTTTTAAAATTTAAAAATATACAAATAAGTCATTGTACCCACTGTTCCACATTTCATTGTTTCCATCACTTTGTTTCTCATGAGATTCATTATGCTTTTGTAATTCAGTTGCATACGATTTAAAGAGAGACGGCTATTTCGCTTATCAAAAGACTCTCTTTCCCTAATTTCGGACATTATTTCTCTGCTATTCGCTAATCAAACTTTTTCCTCTTCATTTTCCTTACCGTACAACAAATGAAGCTTTTTGGCATTTAATGTGTTCCGGCCAAGTTTGGATTTCATTCTTTTGGCATAATGAGATGTGAAGTGCTATTTAAAATCAAAAGTAAACGAAGAAAAGTATCGCATATACATTCCATAGCTCTTGCTATTTGCACATGCACAGTTTGAGGTTTATGCGCATTCGCAGAATAAAAAATCGCAATTTTAAAACTCCTTTTTTTTTTAAAATAGGACTTTAATGTACTAAAACCTTCCTGAATGAATGCTCTACAAAATGGTATAAATATATCCAATATCTGGTAACTATTTTTAGAGTTTTTGTGGTTCAAACATATAGACACTTTCAAGAGACTTCATTTTATACTATGTATAGATATCAAAATGCTACTGATACTGTGCAACGAATGTTGGAGAATATGAGAAGTATCATTATACATTCTATTAATGCAGCATTTATCAAAATCAGGGCAAATGTGTAAAAAAATTGACAACCTTGTACTATAAAGTTAGTAAATAAACTGTATGTGAACATGTGTTTGTAATGTTTGACATTCATTCAGGAAAATATCAATCGCTAAAAGTGCCTTCTCTATTGATATTAGTACCAAGTTTATTTTATAAATCACACTATGCATTAAGAACATTATTATATCGCTTTAAGCTGCCTCATTTTTATATCCTTTTAATGTTAATTTTTTAACATTTAGGTTGCTTTAATTAATTCAAATTAGTGCTTGTATCTTGATAAACAGAGATTTCTATGTATAACTATGTTGCATAATCTCATTAAAGATCATATCCTTTGAATGGAAGTGATTGATTTCTTACATTCTGTTTTGATTAATTCTTATGGTACATATAAAAGCAGTTTCTTTCATGCATAATAATGTAAATAACTTTCTTAAGTAAAACTAAACATATTTTCTGACAAGAATTAATTTTCGAATGCTTCTGAACAACTAACTATATTTACGATAGAAAGAAATATGTATTTAACTTATTACTAAAGACAAAGTATCAAAAGTTATTTACATTGATTTTTTTAGAGATCTCCCCTTCTCAGGTTTATCTCTAGTATGTGTGATATATATATTTCAAAATATTTTGCACATCTTGGGTGCAAAAATTGTATATCTAGCATAGAGTTCATTAAATTTCTTTTATATTAAAAATATTAAATTACTTCAATATTCTTTACATTTCCCTGAAAATAAATAAAGTGGGTTTTCAAAATTATGATATTTTGTCTTTAAAATTTAGCTAATGTATGATATATGCCAGTCAAGACCTGTTTGGACATCCATTATCAATACTTTGCCAATACTATACCTCTTTGAAAACAAAATAATAATAATAATTGCCTGTGGTTGACATTTTGCAGTTCATTTTTAAAAATATGTGGGTTGTTATGACCTAGTTGTATTGTTCTGGCTTTGGGACTGGGAGCTCTTGGTTTCAAACAGGATTCCATGCAAAATCTATAATATATGTATGCCTAGTGTCTTAATGTTTTGGATGAAATTAACATTTAATCTTAATGTTTTAGATGAAATATCCTGTTATTAATGTGATGTAAAAGTTTCGAGAAGAAGTTGTTGGCTCAAGTGTTATTCTCATTATTTGACTGGATTCAAATTAAAAGATGTGTCACAAAATAGCTTTAGTGTTGCTCTCAAATAGAGCATTAATATATAAATATTTAAAATTGAAGTGACAACAAAATCGGTGATTTTTATCCTGGAGTTTTCTATCCATTTTCCAAATCTGTTTTGTAAGTTAAGATGTGAAAATAAATTCGACTGAAAGAATTTTATTTGCATGCATATTTAAAAAGATTTATTTTTGATTTAAGGTAAAAAGCAAATTCCTTGCATAAAAACTAATAATATTTATTAAACCAAGCATCTTTATATTATCTGATAAAAATTTTAATTATGAATGTTTACTGATCAATTAATTTTCACTTGATTAGATATTGAACGAAAAAGATAAGCTTTAGGGGAACATATAGATTTACTACCTTGGCCAAAAGTGTTTCTAAGCATCTAGTGCTTTAATATATTACCTCCATTTTTTTTTCTTTAGTATTTATATCTAGGCATGGATGCCTTTAAGGCAGTGAAGTTTTTTTGACAACCAGAAATGGATGAAATGTCAATGCTTTACGATAGATTATATTATTTATATTTGATAGATATATATTATTTTAAAATTTATATTTTATTGCAAAGTATCTTTATTTTATTAAAAGACAACCATTTTATACTTTTATATGTTCTTATATTTTATTAAATGTTTACATTCTTGACAATTCCATGTTTTTTTCTCATATTTTGTAGATAGAAATAAAGTCTTATTATTATACTGTAGGTTTTGATCCACGGACTCACTTGGCAAATTTTCATGCTGTTGGACCAGCTCCTACTCCAACCCAAATACAGTTTGCTGAGGAATCAGGAAAGCATAAAAACCTTGCTAGGGTTTCAGGTATAAAAGTTGAAGCTGCTCTCACACCTGAACTTGCAGCTTGTCGAAATTTACTGGTAGCTGCAGCATCTACTTCGGCAGCTTTTCCTGGGATAGATCCTAATAAATTACCTCCTCCACCTCCTCATCCACCCAATCAAGATAATAAGGGTGAAGAGAAAGAAAAACTGTGGCCTTGTCCATCTTGCAAGGTGCCCTTCAAAGCAGCATCTGAACTGCAAGTTCATCTTTCTGCGCACACAAAAACTGAAAAAACTGTACCATGTGATATGTGTGGTAAATTATTTGCAACCAGTGAACGTGTAAGAATTCATGTACGATCTGCTCACGGTGAAAAGTCTTGTGCCTGTGATATTTGTGGTAGTGGTTTTAGTTACAGGTGTAAATTACTGGATCACATGAGGACCCATACAGGTGATAAGCCTTTTCAGTGTGATGTTTGTGGGCGAAGTTTCTCTCAGAAGAATCATCTTACTCGACATTCCATGATTCATACTGGTGAGAGACCATACCCATGCGACTTCTGTGGTAGGGGTTTCTACAGGAAAGATAAACTCACACGTCACAGAAGGATACACACTGGTGAAAAACCTTATGCATGTCTAGCATGTGGAAAGGCATTTTATCGCCGAGACAAATTGACACGACATATAAAAATGCATAGTGGTGAAAAGCCCTTTGCATGTCCAGTTTGTGGAAAGCGTTTTGTAGAAGATAGAGATTTAAAAAGACATAAATGTTCATCTCGACACACTCAGAATGCTAACAATGCGGCAAAAATACAGGCTGCACAAACCAGTACAGGTTTACTACAGTTACAGCAGCTACATTATCAGCTGCAGCAACATCACCTTACTCATCCTGGACCACCCCTCCAACAAGCACATTCCGGACCTCAGCATCAACAAGCTCACACCCAAACAACTCATCAGGCCCACACCCAAACAACTCATCAACAAGCTCACACTCAGACAACACACCAGCAGGCTCATACTCAGACTACCCATCAACCACATTCCCAGCCACAGCATCAACAAGCTCATACCCAAACTTCAACCCATTCCCAACAAGGCCATTCTCAGCCTCCACCTGAGCATCAAAACCAGAACCAACAAGGTCCTCAACCTCATGTGCAGCAGCAACAACCACCACCACCTCCACAACAACAGTCACAACCACCTCAGCATGTTCAGCAACAACCTCATGGACAACAGCAACAACCTCCTCCACATATGCAACAACAACAATCACAACCTAATACTGCCCCTCCAACGCCTCAGACTTCCCAGCCACCTACACCACAGTCCCAGCATCCGAATCAGATGCAACAAACTCAACAACCTGCTCCTCCTCCACCACCACCTCAGCAACAGCAGCAACAACAACAGCAACCACCACCATCTCAGTCTCAGCAACATTCACAAGGTATGCCACCACATCATCAACAACCTCCCCCTCCTCAGCAGCAGCAGCAACAACAACAACAGCAGCAGCAAGCTCCTCCACCTCATCATCAGCCTCCTCAACAACAGCACCAACCTCCTCAGAGCCATCATCAAATGCAACACCAGAATAGGCACCTACCTCACCAGCAGTCCCCTTCTCCTCCACAAATTGCGCACCAGTCTCCTCATCCATCGCAACAGCACCCTCAAGGGCATCCTCAGCATCCAACCCATCATGGCCCTCCTATTGTGCCTCCTCATCCTTTTCAGGCATTGAACTTGCAAACCTGACTGGCGGGGTGCACCATATTCGGTGCATTCAATAAACTAACCAACTTTAATAATCAGCACTGAGGATATGCTTATGATTCCATCAGTTGCTGTGTATGCAGTTCAGGTTTTTGCAAAGTTCATGTATAAAATTTTTATCAACAGAAGTATTTGAATCATTCCTGAACAATTCTAAACTTGACTATTTTGAAGGAGAGATTATTGCCATGTTGAAAAAGTTCTTTCATCGAATATTAACCCTCATGTAAATGGGTAATATGTGCTGAAGTACTTTTAGAATTACTTAGCAGAGAAATTTATTATTGCATAACTAAAATGAATAACTTGTTACATCATTTATCATCAATCTCATCAGTTAACTTGTTAGAAAATTCCTATGCCTTTAGCTTCCATGTTGTTGCTTTTTGGTTCTGGTGTATTACCTATTATACTACTTACTGATTGTTTTTATGTACATACTTGTTTTCATTTGTTACTCTAAGCTGTGACATGTTTGACACTTTGGAGCATACTCGCATTATTTTGGTAAAACATATTTCTGAAGTTTAGAAATAGTAACAATTGTTTAACATCAAAAATGACATTTATATGGATATTCTTTTTTTATTATCTTAACAAAAGAATTAAAAAAAACATGCTGATTGGTAATAATTTTTAAAACTCGTATGAGCACAAATAAAACAATTTAAATTTTGTGCCATATGTTTATCTGGGAATTGTGTTCCAAAATGGAATTTAACTGATTTCAGTGAATAATATGCAGTAAATTAATTTTTTCACTAACAATTTAAGTGTTAATCATTATGCAGCCATAATAAATTTATGCATAATGATGGACAATCCTAGTGATATTATGTTCAAAGCATAAAATTCAGACAGCTAACTGCCATGAGGATTCTTGTTATACTATTTAATCTTGAATTAGTAAAAAGTGTTGTTGAAAAATGTTTTTTTATTCATTGGTTTTCTGCTGTTATTTATTGTGACAGTACTTTCAATGTGATAATGTTTGTATAAAAGGAAGTGTAATTGTAAGAATGAGAAGATGAATATTGTTAATTTCCATTAAAAAAATATTTTGTTTAATGAAGATGAAATCAGAGAGTGGTACTTTTTTATTATCTCTATAACATTCAAAGCATCAGGTTGACAATAAAAGTGCTTATTGGCAGTAATGCTTGATGTTCTTACTTATATTTTGGGGGCTTCGCACTAACTAAAAAGAGATATAGGAAAGATCCCTAAATTATTAGTTAAAAAATAATTTACAATTTAAATGGAAAGAGCATCTATATTTATTTGAATATAAATTTAAAAACTTGAAATAGATGCAATCATTTAGAATGAAATGTAATCTATCTTGAGAACATTTGTTCAATAAACATTTATATCAGTTCATCTTAATTTTTTAATGAACTAAAGACTTTTGAATTTAAAGTTTCTATTTTCTTTTTTTTATATATATAATAATTTTTTATGTTTGTATTTTTGTGTCTTTCTGTGCCAATATATGAACTGGTCTGCTTGTATATTTTTTAAACTTTTGATTGTAAAGAAGGTAATCTAGTCATGAGACTTGGGTTGCCAAATGCATTATTTCTATTGTTTATAATATGGATTTGTAATTGAACTAAAAATGTGTGATATTCTTTTCTTATAAGTCCATAAATTTAAAAAGTTAATTAAGGTATCTTGGTGTATTATTAATTGCTATTACATCATGAATAGTCTTTTACATATTAGCTTTGATTATTTTTTAAACTTGATGAAGTTTAATTCAATATTATTGCATTTTTTTTAATTCAATAATTGGATATAATTTGTTCATTTTTATACAAAAGTAATTTCATTTCTAAAACTTTATTTAATAATTTGGTTTAATATTTACTTTTTAAAGATTTTTAGAATGTAACCTGAATTAATTTCCAAAGTTCTAGTTAATAGAATTTTAAATCGCCATGAAAATTTCTTGTAAATTTCATCTAAAATTCACATCATTTTTTGATATATTTCATCTAAAACAAAGCTTACCTATAATTTTTTGCCCCATTTGTTTTGGATTTTTTCTGCATATGGACTGCACTACTAGCTAAATTTGACTGACTTTGTGGCTTTCTCCGACATTTGTAAGGAATAAATTATTTCCTATGTTTTTTTATTTGAAGTTAGCTTATAAAGCTTTGATTTTTTTTTAAATAAACATAAGACAAATTAAAATTATGAAACTAAAACTTGAATCTTGTGAAAAGGCAGTTGTTAAATAAAATTCCTTCATATTTTTATTCTGAAATTCAAATCATGTAGTATATATTTTTTTAAATAGTGAGAAAATGTATTAGGTATGCTTATTAATAATTTGCTGTTGAATTTTAAGCATATTAATTTACATAGTTTCTAAAGCTTGAGAGTCAAAGTAATATTATTCTCCTCAGAATTAAATATATATGAAAAGTATGTCCGTATACTATGTTATGATTTGATTGGTTTTATATGAAAGTTAAAGAGCCAAGTATTGAAAATGAAATGCTAATTTTTACCATTAAAAACATTTTTGTATATAAGAAAAATGTAAATCAATAAGAAAATATAAATTGAATAATTTAGCAATATATATATATAAAATTTAGTTTATATTTTATTATATCTTGCAATTAATTACCTTATGATTTTCATGTAGTTCTTTAAAACATTTTGCAGTGATATTATGTAGTTACATTTTTAAAAATTAAAATCCAAACAATTTATTCTTAATTTTGTTCAAAATTATAATAATTTTGATTTCTTAAAACCAAAATAATATTTCTATAAAAATGTAAATCATTTATCAACTTATGCATATATATTTAAAAGCAGTTGCTGTATACTTAAAATATTTTTATTCTGAAGTGATTTTCTCCAAAATAGTTGTTTAATTTGCAGCAGTCATATACATTAATGTGTGTACAGTTTCGTGCATTAATAAGTATGCAATTCATAGTAGTTCAATGTTTACTATAGAGCTGTCAAATTTTGTAGTATAATTATATTTTTTAAAAGTTCATTTTATTTTGGCTAATAAATAGATAAAAGAATCTCAAAATATTTATTATAAGAAGGATAATGATTTCTCTAACTTTTGAGATATTTAGCAAATGTTTTGATCTAAAGAAGCAATTATTATTGGCATGTACAGCAAATCTATTCCATGAAGAAATGTTAGCCAAAGCGTTTGCCTCATTTTTTTTTTTTTAAAGAATTGTTTTGTGCATACTGTAAATACTGGTTATGGTTTGTTGTTTGTATGAGTAAGAAATATTTTACGCTTGTTTTGTATGATAAATTTTGTGCCATTTCTTTACTGTTTTAGTTATAATGTTTAAATGGTGCTGGGATATTGTAATCTACAAAATGAAATTAATGAAAATGTTATGCATGAAAGTGTATGTATAGTTTTGAAATAAAAGAACTTGGAATTCTTTATTTGGCTGTGTATGTACTCATACAACCTTTTGAAATATCCCTCTTTTAATGAAAGTTTACAGTTCGAGCCTTTTCTATTTAAATTGCATCTAATTTTAATGGGTAATCTCTTTGAAAGTTCATTTGCTCAAAGTAAAGTAAAATCTTTCCTACTCATAATTCCATTACTGTAAAAAAATTTAACTTCCTCCTCAAAATTGAGAAATAAAGAAAATAGGGTATTATGTTAACTAATATTTTCTTTAGTATATCATAATGAAATCTTTTGATTTAATTCAAATCTGATTTTTTAATGCAAATATTGTAGAATTGGTCTGAAGATGAACATTTTTACAATTTGATTATTTTTCTATATCATCAACAGTTTCAGAGACCCTGGTTTAAAGTGTTCTATTATGATTTTTTGAAAATTAAAATCCTTGTATGTATAATAGATTTCCATTAGAGACACATTATTGTTATTCTGTGTAGAGTATCCAATTTTTATTTCCAGACTCTTTATGAAATTACAAACATTATATTTAAAACTGTTGAATGCTAAACTTCTTGAAATGCTATGACTGCTACTTTGGAATTGAATTTAGGAAAATTCATTCAGAAATAATTATTAGTGCAATAGGTTTAGTTTTAGGTAAAATTACTGGGTTATATTTTATTAGAATAGAAATCTTAAAATTTTAAAATATAGTTAATAAAACAGGACAATTAGAAGTAGTTTAAAGATTAAATCAGTTATTTTGGCATTATTTTTCATCTGATGGGTAAATTTGATATTTCTCTAGTTGAAAATTTCATGTCAAAAATATTAAGAACAATCGAGTCATCTGAATAAGACTAAATAATTTTTTACTAATAAAACATTAAAAAGCTAAAACATTAACAATTATTCTTCAATAACTAAAGCATGAACATGATTAAGTAAAATAAACCTATTTCCTCTTAAAGACCAAATAAATAGGGAAAGACTTTAAAATGTGTGGTATCTTCTGAAAGCAAACTATTAATATATTTTTACTATATGGTGAGACATTCATTTATCTAATAATTTTATTATTCATTTTATGTAATCAATAATGAGTGATATAATTTTTTATTTGTCAGTTGGCTTTTCACTTTGTTTATCTGCCTAGTAGCTAAGACCAGAACTAGCCATTATGAAGTATTATTATTCTGCTTTAACCTAAATTGGTTTGCCTGGTTATTGAAACAATTTAGATTATATTATAATGATTTTGTGCTTTTCAGATTGATATATTTAGATATGAATTTATTTTCTAGGCACATTCTGAATATCATAATGGGACTTTTGTTGAATATATAGACTGTCTTTTGAAAATTTTTAAAATTAAATATTTTGAAAAATTCTGCCATTGTAGATAAATTAGACCTCTTTAAAATTTCTTCATATTTTTTAATGCTTTTCTGATTGTATTTTTATTCCTTATGTGGTTTTAGTTTATATAGTAAAGTTTGACCTTGAAAACTGCAATATTTGTAAATAATCTTTTAATTGAATTAAACCTTTGATCTGGGATAGCAATAGAAAAATTAATGACAGCCTTGAATTTCTTTGTTTTGTGAGTGACTTACCTGTATAAACAGATTCTGTTATAAAAAATAATCAAATACAGGGTTATTTTAAAAACATGTCAACTTAACTCAATATTCAATGTATTATGCTTACCAAATGTTTTTAAAATCTTAAAATTCTGTTGGTAATGAATAATTGGTTGATGTAAAAGTAGTAAAGTTATTGTACTTTAATTGTTTTCATCTATGTGTGTTATGTATTTTGAGTATGATTTTTTCAATTCTATTTTAAGCATTCTTATATCACACTAGTATCTTTCTCTTGTCTGTTTCTGTATCCCTTTCTAACGGCATTTATGATTAATTTCTTCATTTAGTTTATTTTAAAAATGTTTGTTCTAGTAATCAACCTAATAATTTAAAATATTTTAACCAGAAATATTATCTGATTTTAGATATTATTTCTCTTTATATACATATTAATTTAATTATAATTTAATCTTACAAAAAGTATGTGAAAACATTCTAATAGTATGGATGTACATATTTCTATCAAACCATAAAAATATAATTCATTGAGATCTAGATTTATATAAGAACATGTGAGAGGCTTTTTATAATTACTATAAAATTTTTAAAAATTTCCTGTAATCAAACCATTGTGCCATAACTTGGTGTCTTTTCGTTCTGTTTTAAAATTATTTTTCTTTGAGACATAATTCAGTTCTTTATATAGTTATAGTTATATCATCATAAAAAATATAGTTTTAGATTTAGTTTAAGGTATATTTCATTCTTTTCTTTATACATTTAAGCAGATACAAAAGAACAAAAGAGAATAAGAGGAAAAAAATTTAGGATTAAGAATAAGGGTTTTCAGACTGGTTGTGTTGCATATTTTCTATAAATCATATTAATCTATTAACCTATTTTGCTCAATTTTCTTTAATACTTTGCATATTTTAAAGCAATACTCTATGTGTATTTTAATCCATTTGGTTTTTATCAGCAAGTTTTTGTTTGTATATGTCTTAAATCCTTATTTAGAATTTGAGGAAGCTTTATAGTGATAGTGATGCCTACTATCTTATTTGTCTCATTTATTTCACTAGAAAGTCATGTTCTGTTTTAAAATCCAAAGTAAATGATTCCTGTTGTTTCTACATCTGACGATTTGATAGAATAATTTATCATGATTTATATAATTTTTAAAGGCCTTGTTTATTATAAATAAAATTAATGCATATTGCTATAAAATATTTAATGCTATAAAATATTAATGCTATAAAATATTTTCAGTACTGTTATTTGATATTATGCGTTTCTGGATGCATTTTGCCATCTATGCAATCAAATTATTTAATTATAAAAGTTAATCTTTTTCCCATTCCAATTACTAGTTTAAATAGTTGCTGAAATACTGAATAGTCTGAATGAATGATAAGCTTATTTTCTTCATTATGTTGTGTTTCCTTGAGTTCAGATTAACTTTTTTTGTCATAGTTGGTATATTTTTTAGTATTATTTCTCAATGTTTTATTTGTTAGATAATTCTTATATACATGAGTTTTAAAGAAGACTGTTTGGGGTATATTGGGATCTTCTTACCACAGATATATATTATTTTAGTCTTCAAATAATATACATCTGTCAATATAATATCATTATGTCAATAATATATATCAATCAAGTAACAAAAACTTAACTTAAAACAGTCTAATAACAAAGAGCTACTGTAAACATTCTTGGGCTAAATTTAATTCCATGGAAGCATGGCATAAATGTATGAATAAAAAGTATTGGTAGATTATTTTGCATTTTGTTTGCATGGAGCATGTGAAAATGCATAAAGAGTTAATGGTTCTATGTGAGTATTTATATTTAAATTTTAAATAGTTTTATTATTGCATTATTATTATTATTATTCAGGCATTTTGAAGTTTGTCTGTAAAGTTTATCCTTAAAGTTGAATTACAGTAGTTTTAGAATTTATGAATAATGTTCTTGGTGATATTTATTTTAGATTGGTAATTTTTTGTGACTTTCATGGCTCTCTAATATTTCTTTGAAACATGTCATTACATATATTTCATTTCTGCTGAAATCAAAATACTCAACCATGTTGTTAACTAAAACTTTTGATTTTGACGGTTTTTAACCTTAACTTTCTAGTTTCCCTTTGTACATATTTATAGTTATACTGCATAAATCAAAATACAATCTTGTAAAGCCATTTAAAATCATTCAGGTAACATAGCTTTTTCTGTACTTTCTGGAGTATTTTGTTCTGTACTAACTGCCGTAAAATATTCTTTCATACCATTTCTACTAGTAGAATTTCATGATGTGCTTTAACATAAACAATTGATTACTGCTTATGTAGATATTAGAAGTGTCATAGCCGCCCTGGGGTTAATGTGATAAAGGAACTGTAGTTTATAAATTATATATATTTGACTGTGATGCAAGTCGTCCGTATTATGTTACGTCGATATGTTGAATGTAGATTTGGGTGTATTGCTTGGCCAGCCAGAAAAAAAAAGGAAAAATGTATTGTTTTGGTTGGCTATGAGAAATTATTTGTCAAAAGAGAAATGTAACCATTTTTAAAATAAGGATGTATGGAATCAGATTGTTTATATATATGGTGGAATTTATTGATTGCCTATCGGTATCAATGTATTTGTCTTTTAACTGGCCGAGCAATATATGTGGGACAAAGCTTACCTAGTTAGTTGTAAAAATCATTATTGTATAGTGCATACTGCAGTCCTTTTTGCTTGAACTGCAAGTACTGCATTCCCTGTTGAATGTACTATGTGGAATTTTAAAGAGCTACCTCGATTTTTAACCTGCCAGATGCATATAAGTGAGAACTGCTGTACAGTTTCCTTGTAATATCTTCATGGTACTCTATTTTCTGATTTAAATGTTGTGCTGTTTATTCAAAAGTCACATGACTTGTTCAACATTGAAACCATGTTGTTCAATGCATATTGTAATAAATTTTTCGTCTGGGTGCTTTTTGCTGCATCCATCTTTTTTTATACATATAGAGATGTATATAAATTAAGTATGTTATAGCGAACTGTTTGACTCTTCAGATTTTTCAACTACAATAAGCTTTTACATGAATTACAGTCATACTTCTTTATAAGACCATTCAAATGTCAATTTGCTCTGTTTTTAGTGTCAGTATAGTTTCATTAAGATAGCATGTCAGTTTTTTATTATAATTATCTTATGCCCTGGTTCTTATCCAAGTGGTTCTTAATAATGAATTCTTTTTTCTTTTTCTCCTTCTGCCACCAAATATGACGGTAAATAAATTTTAAAATTAATTCATTTAAATAGATTGTAGCATAAGTTTTCTGCATTTGTAAAATATTTTCTATTTTAAAATTTAATATTCTAAATCTGAAAATAAATTGTTACTTTCTGTATTGATCTAGTCTGTATCGGTGATGTTTTTTATCATTTAATTTTTGGCTAATCTAATACTGGAAAGATATTAATTTTAGCATGTACTCATTAAATTAACTCGTGTATCCATTAAAAATATTTTCATAGGTGTCTTGCTAAGGTTTTTTGATCAATTAAAGTTTTAAAAATAAAATTAACTTTTAATTCAATAATTTAAATTTTTTTAAAAAAAAGCACTATTTTTTATTGTAATTTATTTGTCAATTTATATTTTATCTAACCCATGCAATTATCAACCCTATACCTGTATTCGGATTGGTAATTGCATGGGTTTATATTAGTAAATTAATTAAAATATTTCATTATCATTACATAAATATTTCATCATGATTTTGCCAATTTTTTATAGCAAATAATTCAATTGTAAAGTTAAAAAAAAAGAAGAATAAAATCATTTTATTTATATTCTTCAAAATAAGTTCGGACTTACTTTTTTAAATTAAAATATATCAACAAAAGAATTGTACATTAAAAAAACGCAAAAATAATTTCATAAGTGTTATAAATTTTTATAAAATTCTAGGTATTTAAATAAATATCTAAAAATACTCAAACGCTTTCGTTTTGTTACAGATATGCATTTTTTGTTGAAAATCATTGTACATAAACATGCCATAATTTAATCTTTCATATTTCTTTTGAAAATTAACTATGAAATGATGTTGCAAATACCATATTTTTTGAGTAGGTATTTTCCGTGACATGTATAGCATGTAATATTAAAAGATGTATATAATGTTGATTGCTTAAAATGTAGAATCAGGTAAAGATCTTGTAATATTATAATTCTTTAAAAAGCAGATAAGAATTCTTACTGAATTGTATTGCTGAAGAGTAAATAAGAATTCATTGAAATCGTTTGCGATTTGTTGAAAAAATAAATAAATTAGTGTTTTCTTAATGGCATCATCTTATATTCAATAAATATTTTGAATTTGTTATGTTAATGATTCATTTTTTAAAAACTAAATCAATAATTTTCTTTTAATACTTAGCAATAAATAATTAATTTTGTCTATGGTTTTTTTTCCCTTCTTTTAGTTATCAATATATATATATATAATTTCAAATTCTTATTCCTAAAAATATGATTTGAATATGCCTTTCAAAAAATTCAGCGAAATAATTAAATGTGCAATTCGTCAGATGTGAGATTTGTTTTATGGCATGAAGTTCTGTATGTAAGATACAGTTGTCTACAATTATTCATGGAAGATGAGTATTATATACTCATGAGCATGCTACTTAATAAATTTTTATTAATGTAATATATTTTATTTTACAGGTTAATTGCATTTATATTAAATGCATTAATAAGAAATTTTATGTTTATTCAAAAATTTGCTAATTAAGGAAACAGTATGTTCATTACAAAAGAAGTGGCATGTTTAGATGCATATTTCATTGTTAGTTCTTTATGATATTCGTAATTAGAACGAATTTCTTCATAGTGTATATTAAAATTTGTAATTCCAAGATTTCTATTGTGTTTGAAAAAAAAATTAAGTTAATTTGAACAAAATATAAAAGTTTTCATTTCTATCTGCTTTTGCACATTATTATATTTTAAAGTTTTTTGTATGTTCAACTTTTTAGGAAAGAAATGTTTTAAATAGCTTAAATTGTTAAAAAACAAACCGAGATATTTTTGCCTTTCCCTGCCATGCTTTTGTTGTCTCTTGTATGAAATGTTTATCTGCTATCTGAATTCTTTTGTAGAATATTTTTGAATAAAGATTAAACTCAAAATATCTTAATGCTTTATGAATTAATTTGCATGTTTGTAATTTCAAAAGATAGTATTAAAGAAAATCTTTATATATGTAGACGTTTTACTTTTTTAAAAACTGATTGTTGATTTTGTTCTTAAAATAACTATTTATAAATTGGAAAATATAGAAAATGTATAAGTTATTCTCAGCAATTACAGAAAATCTGCAGTTATCAGCTGAAATTTGAAAATTCATCCTTAATTATTATGACATTAATGCAAGATTATAAATATCCCACACATCGATTAAAAAAAGGAATTTCATAAAATCAAAATAGAGCTCATGTCATTTTCCAATGTCAGTTATGACGAGACGAAGCATAATAAAAAATTCCATGCCAGGAAACTATGTTTTGTTTCAGTATAAACAACAACATTTCGCTATCTAAATCATAGAAAATCGCCATTAAATTTCATTAAAAGTTATTTTTAAATTAGTAATTTAAAAGTATGACAGATGGCGCCACGAAAACTAATTTTTGGTTTTAAAACTACTTGTGTTCTATTTCACAGTTTTGATATTTTCCTCCTTAAGCATCGAAAAATATATTGGGAGAGTATTAATGGATTGAAACTTTGAAATAATCTGTACATTAGTATTGTGTTATTTAGCATAATCTTTCACTAATTTTCACGTTTTTGTAATTTTTTTTTTTGAAATTATATGTAGCTCGCCAGTTGTTCGCCTACCATGTTAATAATATTTATTTAGTCCAATCAATTACAACAAGCTACGACTTATCACCAAAAAAGTTTATTAAAAATTTTAAATTATAATTGCAAAATAAGCAATGAATATTTTAATATGTTAGTTATCATTAGAAAGTAGCAAAATTAATTGATGAAATTGAAATTTGGAGATTCGTCGAAATCTCAAGTTTGAATTGTTTAATGAATATAGTACTTTCTCTATATTTCATACACGAAAATTAAAAAAGAAAATGAAATTTAGAAGATAGATGAAAATTTACTTGCGTTTTTAATAGCTCTATGATGTCTTGGGAGTGGTCTCCATTACACAATTTCATGTACACAATGAACAGAACATATGTAGGAGAATTAAAATGGCAATCTTTTAATGTCTGACAATGTGGCGAAATCATGGGCATGAAGTAATATCTAAAGAATTTAACTGAGATTGAATATAATCAATATCTTCGGCGAAACCGTTGATCACCAGTCGTAACTAGAATTAAATAAAAGTTGATGAAATAGGAACAGTAATCAGAATTGGGAGCCATATCCTTTAGTTTTCTTATTATTTCAAATGTATTAGGTCTACCGGAAAGTTCTGTCCGGTCCGGTTACAATCATAATTGGGGATGAAAAGTGGATTACTTATGAAAATATCATAAGAAAAAGGGCATATTGTGAACCCGGAAAACCTGCCCCCTCTACCTCTAAACCGAAGTTGAGCCTGAACAAGAGAATGTTGTGTATATGGTGGGACATTCGAGGACCAATACATTTTGAGCTGTTGAAACCAAACGAAAGGCTAACTTCGGAGAGGTACTGTCAGCAATTGGATAAATTAAAAACAGCACTCCAAGAAAAGAGGCCGGTGATGTTCAATAGGAAGGACATCATACTGCTTCATGACAATGCCAGGCCACATGCTGCTTTGGGGACTCGTCAGAAAGTCGCAGAGTTAGGCTGGGAAATTCTGTCGCATCCACCATACTCTCCGGACCTAGCACCATCTGATTATCACTTGTTTCTGTCCTTACAAAATTTCTTGCAGGGCAAACAATTAAAGAACGAAGAAGATATCAGACAAGCACTGGTTCAATTTTTGGCCTCAAGAGATAAGACATTTTTAAAAAATGGGATATACAAATTGCCATCACGCTGGCAGAAGTCATAAATAATGATGGCAATTATATTATTCAATAAAGTTTATCCAAAGTATGAAAAAATGTATTCCTTTGTTTCATTCTAAAACGGACAGAACTTTCCGGTAGACCTAATATAAACCAGCCGCATACGTCTATCGGTTATTCACTCGCCATATTATTTTAAACCAATATTTGTGAACTGCATCGTATCATAATAAATGAAAGTACTATTTTAAATTATGCGTCACAATAAACATTGAACCTTTTGATAGCGGAACATGCAAAGTGGTTAAATTAATTAATGAATAAAATTGGCGAAATCAGTTCAATTATTGAGGCTGTAGTGAGTGCGGCTGTTTTATTTATTTATTTTCCATAAAGAATTATGGTGAAGTAATGAGTTTGAAATTTATCTCAATTAGGGATGACAGGTGACCATTGAGGACGTATCTGAGCGTCATGAATTTTACCTCTATCTTTATTTATAGTAAAGATCAATGTTTGTGTGTGCATCAGATCTGTAGCGGGGATAATAGACACCCGGGTTATGATAAGATGTTTTCACTTCCAATCATTATCATTGATTTGGGAACTACTAATGGCGCCTGGGGCATGATGTTTTTTTTTTCGCCCCTCTATGGTATTTCACATTAAGCAGTGAAAGGTGGCGCCCCCTAACATCGGTGCTTGGGGATCTTCTCCCCCCCCCCCCCCCTCTTTGCACTCAGATCCCTACTCCACTGGGAGATAGGTGTTTTTTGGCCTATATCTAGCAGGGTTTTTTTTTTATGTGTGTGTTCAGATTTATTTAAAATGAATCATGCTTTTTGAACAAATAATTAATGCAAAAAAAAAAGAATTCTACGTAATGAAAATCAGTAGAAAATCATTAATTGAAGGCTGATGGAATCCCGATAACCACTCGTTTATCCAAATTTTGAATTAAAAATTTTTTTTTCCGAAAAATGAATAAGCAACAGAATACGACAATTTTTAAACTAAAAATGGAGGACAAAAGCTTTATTTTTATTATTTAACAATTTATGAATATCGTGTAATGGATAATTTAATATTATAGTGTTTTAATAATCAAATAATATTTATTGTTAAAAATTTCAACAATGTTAATTTCAATAATTAACATTTAAAATTTAAATTTATAAAAAATTTCAAAAAGTGAAATATTTTGTTGTTGTGGTAAGTAATTTGCAGCAGTTATTATGTTCTCGAGTAAATTAATGATCTTCGAAATGCATCTATTCACAGTTATTGAAAACTCAAAGTATTTAATAAATGAAAATAATAAGGAAATTGAAATTGCTAGGTAAAATTTCAAATCGCTATCGAACTCAAATAAGAAAATATTAGAACGTTAGAATAAAAATGTCCCCCATCCCCTTCTTCTAGCTTAAAAATTGTAGACATGAGGCAAGGCCGTGAACTCCACTTTTACTCAGATTTTTATTTTCTTACCTCCGCGAGTGCTTTGTATTTTATAGATTTTTACGTTACATTAAAGAAAAACAAGGATGAAATTTCGAAATTTTTTTTCGACTGATTGAAACCAAAATCTGACACAGAACTACAATTTTAATAAGACACGAAGTTACATTTACCTAAATCGTTACATTACAGTTCTTATACGAGTTATAGTTTCCAAACGTATGCGAATATAAGGATCAGCAAGTGGTCGCCCTCCTTCGACAGATTTGGTTGAATATTTAACATACGTTTACAATCCTGATGGTAAATCTGTACGGCAAATTTCATCTATACAGCTTTTTGTGAGTTTGAGTTATCATAATTGCATGAATACGGACTGACTCCTTTGAATGGATTTGATTGAAATCTATAGATTTAGTACAAAAGACAACATACCAAAATTCATTCGTCTGGTTCAGTTCTTTTTTAATCATCGTGTTCATAGAAAAATAGATATAATTTCAAAAGTTCTCTACTGAGATTGACTGACGTAATTCCAAATTTGACGCAAATATACTTTAGTTTTGATAAAAATCTACAAATTTGGTGCTCAGATTAGATATCAAATCTCACCATTGAGGTTCAATGTGTTTTCAAGTACAGTCTCCAGGCAGACAGACCAAATTCCAGAAAATGTCGAAACTCAGGATCACCCATATTCTATGAGATCTAAAGCTTGGAAAATGTCAAAATCTTGAACTCGAATATTTTGACTATATATTTTATACGTGAGGAATTAAAATTACACCTTCAAAACGTTATCTTATCCACATGCAGAGTTTTGGTCATTTGGCAGCGCAATTCTTACCTGGTAATACATTACTACAGCAAAATGAAACCAGGAGGAATGGCCTCCCTATAACAAACTTTCTAGTATTCTCTCACAAAGATATTGTGCCAGAGAAAGCCTTGCATGGCATTGGTGCACAATAGTTACGAAACCTTTGGAGTGAATCTAACATTTTTACTGAATCTATCATGATTTTTGGCGATTAATGTCTGGCATGGGGTTAATAGCATCTGTGTGTTTTAGATGGTTTTTCCCTCTACCGATTGGAACAAAAGTTTGACAGAGAACTACACTTGTAGCCGCAAAATTATACACCGAATTTGATGTATTTAAGTCATTGCCCTTTTGAATTTGCGAGTTTATAAGTTTCAGAAAGTACAGACTGACAGACGGTCAATCTCTGGTTGGATTTCTCTCAAAATTTGGCAAATATCTGCACTATAGATATTGAATCTGTGTACTGAATTTTATATATCCAGCTCTATTCATTTTGTAGCTATCGTTTTAACTTGTATTTGGACAATAGAGCAGATGAACTTCCTTTGATAAAATTTTATTCAAAATCTGACAGAAATCTACAAATTTGGTGTAAAGGCCATATGTCGAATTTCGTCGGTCTAGCTCAAGGCGTTTTTGAGTGGTCTTTGTCACAGACTGACGAACTTTTTCTAAAAATGTACTTTTTGAACTCAAGGGGGTTTAAAATGTGGAAATTCGTCAAAATCTCGAATTCGAATTTTTTTAACGGTAAATATACTTTCTCTATACTACGTATATGAGAAAGTAAAAACAGTGTAAATTACTGCAGTTAAAGGCATCGAATGAATTAAAAAATGATGGTACCATTGAAATTACTGAGATTATTAAAGATAAATCATATACGCTTCATTAATCATATAGTTCTTTCATATAAAATGTGTGATTATTGCAAGGACAGACCGTGGTTAAACTACAATTAGATAAATGAGATAATATTTTTTTAAAAGCTTTAGACTGAAATAACTGCTAATAAAATCTGTCTCCAAGTTTCTCTTCAAGAAATGAAGCACTTCATTATCACCGAATTTTATCGGTCTCATCCTGTAGCGACATCTAGGGGACTTTTAACCAAATTTTCTCTTATTGTTACTTCTACTCTACGATTTGTTGCATGTCTTCTTTTAATAAAAAATTTTTGGAAACACAAATATGGATTTAATCACTTTAAAGATATTGTTTTGCTACTGTAAATAAACTGAAACTTCCTTTTTATTGTGATTTTTTTTATAATGTGTATATATTGACGAATTTACTTGGTATTCACATCTGAAAACAGGGGATAACAGACATTGTTGCTGCACATCTCAACTTCATATTTTCAAGCTTGAATTAAAATATGTAAAATTTTAGAAACAAAATCAATATTCTAGACGAATTAGCTGACCGCCAAAAGTGGCT
Organism: Argiope aurantia; assembly: GCA_026543865.1. Lineage (NCBI taxonomy): Eukaryota > Metazoa > Arthropoda > Arachnida > Araneae > Araneidae > Argiope > Argiope aurantia. The sequence continues at coordinate 305,428 of JAPMOR010004700.1, forward strand.
ACGTTTAAACAAGCTGTATAATATTATACAAATTTTGTATAGTATCATCCCTCGATGTAAATTCTTCTGTATAAGAAAGCTTAGATTCAGAATATTAGTACAAATATATGCATATATTTGTAGCTTATATAAAATTAAAAGATATTAATGAACTTTCAATATAGCTGAGAATATTTTATTTTATCATTTATAGTTAATAATAAAACGATCTCAAACGTGAAAGAAGAATTTTCGAGTTACTGCTGCTGTTTAAATGACTTCAATAAATTGCTTCAACCATCTTAAGTAATTTCAACGACTTTTGGGAAGGACTAGAATAAATCGACGCCATGAGACTCTGATAAAAAATTTGAGAGCCTGCGAACATAGTTACCTAATAAAAGACGAGAAAAAACAAAGGTTATTTAAATAACGCCTTAAGATTTTGAAATTCACGTCCATTCAAAATAGGACACGAATTTCAAAATCAATCAATAGAATATTTGAAAAGTTGCATCCTAAAAAAGCATTTTCATGTATTTTATTATATATATTTATTTAAATGCATATTATATTTCTTGTTTGTTGCCTCTGGCGACTAACCGGTTCGCTGGAAATATTGGTTGCATTTCATTTTAGATAAAACCCTTAGATGTAACATGTCAGTGATTCAAGCAAAATACTAGACATTAAAGCCGTGTTATTTTAATTGTCTTAAATCTTCCGTGCTTATTGTGCACATAAACCATTCTAATACAGACCACTCGTATAGCAAGCACCACAGAGCTATTAAAAAGGTAAATACGTAGTCCATCTGCATTCTAAATTTTCTCGCATTGTAATTTCAATTTTTGTTTTTTCGTCTCGTAAACTACACAAATATTCAATGGTATCTTTTTTTTTTTTTTTTGCTTTTAACAAGGTTAGAAAATTAGGGGATTGCATATTTGATGAAACCAGATTGAGTGGTCCCTCCAAAACTTTCATTCATACTTTCTAATAAAGGTGTTATCCCAGAGAACGCCTTACATGGTATTGGTGTACAATAATTACGAAATATTAATCTTGAATACAACATTTTTACTGAATCTATCGCGTAATCCTTGGCGACTTATTTCACGATTCATTTGTGATAGGCGATGAATAGTATCCGAAAATCGAATTTGTGTTTTGGATACGTTTATTCGAATTCAAAAAAATTGAAACAAAAATCTGACGCAGAATTGCAATTGTAGTCACAAAATCCCATAACAAATTTGACATATTTGAGTCATTGTGCCTTTGAGTTCTCATGTTTTCATGTTTCTGAAAGTACAGTCAGACAGACGGGCAATCCCTTATTGCATTGGGTATAAAATTTGATAAGTGTCTAAATTATAGTTACCAATTTTGTGCATCGAGTTTTATCTATCTAACTCCCTTCTTTTTGTTGTTATCGTGTTAAATTATATTCTAACAGCCGGACAGACACGTTTCCTGTGAGTGAATTTTGCTCAAAATTTGATAGAAGTATTCAAAACCATATAAAAACCGTGCGTCAAATGTCATCCATTTAGACCAAAGCTTTTTTTAGTTATCTTTAACACAGACAGACGGACATTTTCCAAAAATGTATTTTTCTAACTCTAAGAGGTCTAAAACGTGTAGATTCGTCAAAATCTCGAGAAGGAATTTTTTGACGATTATTACACTTTCTCTATACTAAGTATATGAGAAAGTAACAATGAAAAACGGTTTGAATTTCAGGTAAATAATGTAATCTGCTGTTGGAATCAGGAAAAAAAAATATTTAAAAAAAGTATTTATATTTTAAGAAAACTGACATTTTATGCTTTCATTAAAAACATAATTTTTAAAATTTGAAAATGGTGTAAAATTTAGTTTCCCGCTATAATATTTTCGCAAATATTAGTGGGAAAATTTCAAAATCCACTTAATTTTTAATCAGTAAAGATTTTAATTAAAATTTTAAAAATCGTTTTCCTTTGTGCATTTTTTACTCAACATAGCATATTTGTGTCATATTTCGTAGTTATAAGTCAGACGGTCCGCCTTATACAGAGCCAACACAAACACACACTTTTCCTTTTATTATTTGTGGAGATTAGTCGCATAGACTACATACTGTCATTAAAAATTCTGTTTCTGTGTAATCTATTTCAAAATGCACAATATCGTTTGCGGTAATGTAATATAATTCGACTTCTGATTCCTCATGTAAATTGAGCCGATAATAGGCATAATCTTCCTTTAGCTTCAAAGAATAGTGAAACAAAAGCACACGATTAAAAAATATTTGATGAAACAATAAAAACGATTTGTGTTTATTTGCAACAATGAAATGGGTTGTTAAAAATATAAGAAATAAAATGTTTTTTCTTCTTCTTTTTTTTAAATTATCAATATTGAGGAAAAAAATTGTATGGCAACTAAATAAGTTAGCACTGAAAAAATAATTTTAAAATGTTTTAAAATTTAAGTTCCGCTATAGCATTTTTGTAACTTGCTACGGAAAGGCTTCAAAATCTTATCTAATTTTTAAATAATTAAAAAATATTGCCTTGGTATCGAAATTTTCACCTTCAAAGTATATTCATGTCAAAATTGATAGCTCTAAACACATCAATCCATATAATTGTACACGCGCGCACACGCACACATACAGAGAGAGAGAGAGAGAGAGAGTCAGACATTTATTATTAGCAGAGTAAATAAAATAGATGGTTCTCTAGTTACAAATCCTATTAATATTTTTAACTTTAACATATTTAAAAGAATAATTAAATATTTTTTTTGGTGCAGAGTGAAAATTAGCTCGGTAAATTTTTAATAATAATTTAGACTTTTTATTTATTTATTAAATACTAGCCGCCTTTGGCGACCAGCCGGTTCACCAGTATTACCTCTCGCTACAATTTTCAATTAAATATTTCAAGTAACTAGTCTCTTAATAGATTCTCAAACAAAATATTTTCAATCTTCAAATTTTGATAGTCATACCAAACTTATACTGTTGTTTAGATCGTTTCGTTCAATTTACTATATATATTTTGCTAATTTGTTGTTTCCGGTAAAACTTCAACTTTAATTTAAAGTGGAAATGATGAAATTGCAATTAATATAAAGATATTTTTTAATAAAACCAAACGTTTTATTTTATTTATCATCTTTATTGTTATTTATTTATTTATTATTATTATTATTGAATATGACTATTGCAAACAGAATCGCTCGGTATTTAAGTCTTATGTGAACTACAAAATATTTTTCATAATTTATGTAATATCTCAAACAATAATTCAACAAAAAAATTTCAGATTCTGCATAAAATTCAGTTTTTAGTTTTGCTTTTAAAAGAATTGAAATGAAATGAATAATAATATTTTGTTCCAACCTATAAACATATTTATAAAATTATGAAGTCTAAATTTAATGCAGTAAGGTATCATATTCTGAGAAATATTCTGGACACACCAAGGTTTAAATAAATGAATGAATGTTTCTATTTTCCACGATCAACTAAGACTGATTTATGAAACTTTGAATGTTTAAAATTTAGAAAAACGCAACATTTTCATAATCTTAAGCCAATTAATCTTGAGAAACCTGCGCGCTAATTGGCGTATTTTCTTTGAAACGATCGATGGAAAATCTAAAATTATTCTTTTTTTATTGAATAGTGATATTCAAATTTTCATAAATCAGTCAGTTTAAGTGATTGATTTAGTTAATTGGAAATTAACTCTTTTTATTTAAAATATTAGTCTTTCAAGAACATTTTGTTAATCGTGATTTCCACAGCAGAAGCTTTATGTAAAATCAAAAATTCGTTATTTATTAGAGCATTTATTGAATCAAGTTACATAAAATATAATCATTTTCCATTTAGACCATTTTAGCAAATCTGTGTCTTACTAAAGGTTTACAAATTAGCTGTGTGACCTTGATTTGAATGGATATCCTGTTCGTATTAAACAAAATTTACCTTAAAATAAAACTGTTTTATTGGATTAATAATATAGAGAATGTAAAAGATCATAAAATAATTTTTCTTGAATTTATTTTTTAGAAAAAATAATATTTTATATTTGTTTTATTTCCTAAAGACACGTGCCGAAAATTATATTTTTGCAGATTTCATTTCCAAAAAGATTTAATTTATTTTTAATTGGAGCTTTAATCAATGTGATGGCAACACTTTGAAAAAAGCTAATTTTTTCCCATGAATGCGAAACGTGCTAGAGCAGCTTAAATTTTATTTTTATTTTGTACGAAAAAAAATGTTGAAAAATATATTTAAAATATTTATTTAAAAATACATTAAAAATAGAAATTTAATTTTAAGGTTAAAACATTGGTATCATTTAAATGATAAATTTTTGATCTTTAACTTCATGTAAAAATATTTTTTGTGCGGTAATATTTTCGGAAGTTATAGCAGAAACGCGCCAAAATTTCGCTTAATTTTTAAATAAATAAAATTCTAATTAAAAATTCGAAAAAATAACCCCCATGTGCATATTCACGGCCTCCAAGGTATACACGTGCCAAATTTGGTAGCTGTAGGTTGAATGGTCTGGCCTGTAGAGCGCCAAAACACACACACACATTGAGCTTTATTATAATTAATAGATATATTAGGACTTTTATATGTGTGTACAAAATAAATTATTAAAATCATTAATTAAAGCGTAAATAATTACTCTTTGCAATATATTAAAATATTAATTATTCATTAATTGATTATTTTACATTTTGCTTAACAAGTTCAGTAAAATAATAATTTGTAATTATATTTTGCGTCGAAATTTATTATTTTTTGTAATAGTTAAGGCTTATATTTGTAAGTAAGGCAAACTTTAATTAATAGCTATAATTAATTTTGGTTTTTAATTTTATTTTAATACTTTAGCCATTATTAAAAAACAAATAAAGAAAATGTATAAATATTTTCACGAAGTTAGTAATATATATATATATATATATATATATATATATATATTATCATGCTGATAATTATGTCAAAAAGGAAAATAAACATTCAATTTAAAAGAAATACCTTTCTTTTTTTAATTCACTTATTGCATGATTCTAACAAATATTTTTTACTGAGCTTCAAAAAAAATGTTCTTGCCACTGTTAATTGGTTATTAATGCCATACAATCTAATAAGATTCTTGAAAGAAACTGTGTATTTCTTCCTGAATTGCTATTTAACTGTTTTCAAGACAAAATATTTCTTCTGTTTGTAAAACAATATCGTTCTTATTAAGGTAACATTAGTTTTAGTTTTTCCATTAGTTACATTCTTTCACCACATATTATTTCGTGGCAACAAATTCTTCTCGCAGACGATAATAATGTAATTTCTTCCACGCAATTAAAAACAGACAAGCTTGGAAAATTCAATATGAATAAATAGCTCCTTTGATCATTTCCCCAACAAATAATAGATTTAAACAGAAACTCTCATTTTTCAAGCTCCTTAATCTCAAGTTTGAATTATTCTCCACTTTGAATAAAAATTCACCATTCAACGAAATACAAACTTCACATAAATCAAGCGAAGTGAAAAGAAGATATATGACAGAACAGAGAAGCTTTATGAAACCGTGAGGTTCCGACCATCATTCTGATAGCATCAATAGATGCATTTGAAAAGAGTACAAAACAGTATCTCATCATCGCCGTTCTAATTTGCATTTGGAAATAGATTTCAGAACCTCCTCGAAGAATAGAATTAAAGCTGTAAAGGAAAGACATCGATGGTTACCAGTTTATAAATTATTCCATATCTTAGCGCGAGTTAATATTCCCCCAGAAAGATTCCATTCAGGCATTGCGGAACTCAAAAGCAACTAATTATTCTAAATAATGCAGGCTTTCCTAGGAGGAAATGTCGAGCAAATTTATGCATTTAATTTTCAAAGCGAGTTGTTCGGAGTTATGCAATAACGAATCTGACCTACCTGAAGAATTTCAACCATGCAATATTCATTTCTAAAGTTCCAACGAAAGCTAAACCAACGGCCAATAAACTAATCAACGTAACAGTCAAGTTTTGGCGGGAAAGGGGGAGGGGTGAGAAGGAGGAGGGCTTGGAAAATTCATTAAATGCCGAATGACGAAAGCACATTCCTCGTCTAATTACACATTCATCATCGCTGTTTGGCATGGCCGTATAGAGAGACTTCTCCTTTTCACAAAACAAAAACCTTCGTCCTTCCATGCCATTCTCTCTCTTTTCTGGATTATTGATTTATTACTTGGCGAACAAATCTGGCAACTCGCTTTCTGTTCACTGAAAATATAAACCAAGTCAGATGCAAGATGGTGCAATTATTATCGTCTGCTACTAAAGTGGTGCAAAAAAAAAAAAGCAAATATAAACGGAACTATAAACAAAAGTTTAAAATCAGAAAAAAAGGCCAGCTGAAAGTAGCAAAAACATTTACGAATGAAAAACAATGGTTTCATTGAGTCATTCTTGTAGAACTCTTACAACAATAATTTTATCATCTTTTGTTCTTTCTACCGTTCTATTCGGAACATCTTCCTACCGTTTTATTCCGAATAAAAGTTGTGTATTCAAGAGAGAAAAAACATTTTTCTATGTGTTTCTACCTATAATTTTCCTAGAGGTATTTCCTTCCATAAATATGAAAAAGTTTTGAAAACTGTTTTATCATAAAAGTTGTACTCTTCTTTTACAGAAATAGCATTTCCGTTTAGCTTCCTAATTCTGTTGTATTGCGTTGTAATAGTGATCATTTCAGCATTTATTGTTTGACGAACAAATCTGAAAATTCACTGTTCTGATTAAAAATCAAATTAGAAAGAAGAAATAATTGTTATTGTATGTCACCAACGATTCAACAAGGTGTTGAAACTCACACACACACAAAAAAATCTTCTGACCTGAAAAAAAATTGGTGCTAAAAATATAAAAATAATAACAGGAGAAACTGTTTTATTAGGTAATTTGCGAGCGTCTTTTGGAACAATAACATTATCATCTTTGGTTCAAATTCCGCCATTTTGCGTGGTACAAGCAAGCAAGCGATCGTTTAAGTAATTTCGAAGCCCGAGCATGGCAACAGACAGACTTCCTTCATTTAATTATGTTTACGCGCATTAGAGGAGAATGTAATCATTCTCCGAAATGTTATTAATAACTCATCCGGTTAATAAGCACGGCACAGAACTTTGTTATGCAAATTCTTCTCTCTCCGGCAGCAATCAGGTAATGTCCAAAGTATCATTAATTACATTTTGCGCCAGCCAGAACCTTGATATGAAAGGTCTGGGGACTAATTCATTATTAGAACCGTTTTCCCGTCGATTGAATGGGGCGAGAAAACTTTTCCATTGGATAAAAGAGCGTCCGAGCCTGCCTAGAGGACGTAATAATACTAAAGCAATTAATGATTTAGGTTGTGATTTTCACTTTCTCTTGTGTAGTAATTTCGTTTTCGACGTGCCCCTTAACAATGCAGAAAGTATAATTGGGGGATAGTGGAATTTAAAGGCAGCGGCGGAGGAAGTTTCATTAAATGAGGAAGTGATTCGCCCGTTGCTTCTGACATTTTCCTTTCGAAATTAAACTTGAGTTATTTTTACGCAGCGAAACGGTTGCCGATCGCCTTCATTAACAAAGGCCGGCCAGTCCAATGACAGGGTTGACCTGTGGCGGGGGAGGGCGGAATGAGATGACCTCCCCTTCCCTGACTCTTTTACAAATTGCGCTCAAGTTGCCCGGAGACCCCAAGAGCAATTTTATGAATGGAAATTGCTATCTGTCTTGGACAAGCCTCGATACTCGTGGTCGCGTAAGATCTCTGCAAAAGATTACAGTTTGCAGGTGTAACCTGCTTAGAATTTAATTTGGTGAAAAACATACAGCGAACAGAATAGAATCTGTCGCTTGATGAGTTAAACGTTAATGCTCAAACAATTGAACATTGACTTGCATCATTTGAAAAGCGTGGTAGCGTAATATATATTCATTTGTATGAAACAATTCACATTTAAATTGGTTATGGGATTTCTATTCGGGACAGATCCTTTAATTTTGAATGTGCCATGGATTATAGTTGACCCATTATCTGATCCAACTTTAATTCAAAATAGCTGAATGTCTCTAATGCTACAAGGATAATATACAATACTTCTTATGTACGCCGGCCACCTGTCACCATCGAACGAAACAGCATTGTCAGATATACAATACTGAAGGATATAGAACAATATTTGTAATATTGTATACTATTGCGCAACAGTGTGCAGTATGCTGTGCCATTTAGGGTAAGGGTGTCTAATCTATGGCAAAAATTTAAATGTTGATCAGATATTCATAGATGGCAGATCGTGGAAATCAATCTTGGAATTTGGAAGTATGGTCCTAAACCATCACTATTTCATATGGTACCTTAAGGAGTTTAACTGTTGAGCAATGCTGGAGTTGAGTTTGGAATTAATCTTCCATGTGAAGAACAGTATTAAGGTTTTGGATCTTGATTTAGGACTTGCGAATATAAATTAGATCTCGATTTATTTATTTATTTTTGTCATCGAGTTCTGAAGTAAGATAAGCTGGGTCAAAACTATTTAACTTTTCTAAAGAAAAGACATAAAAACACAAAAGATAAACAAATGGGACAATAAAATCAGCAGGAGTAGTTACCTCAAAACTTTTTACCATACTCACAAATAAAGGCGAATTTGTGTTTTTGGCGCCTCTTTTCCTAACTGGTTGAAAGAAAAGTTTGACACAGAACTATATAAAACTGCAGTCAGAAAATCACATTCCAAATTTGATATATTTAATTCATTGTGTTTTTGAGTTATCGTGTTTATATGGTTCTAAAACACAGACAGACAGATATTCAGATTCTTGTTGGATTTAACTCAAAATTTGATATGTGTCTACAATATAAAAATCTACATACCAAATTTTATCCATCTAGCTCTTTTCGTTTTGAAGTTATCATGCTAACTTATATTAAAAAAACAGCTGAACCTACAGATTTCTTCTGAATAAAATTTTATCAAAAATTGTAGAAATTTGCAAATTTAGTATAGAAACTATGTTAAAAAGTTAAAAATGTATGTCCTAAATTTCATTCGACTAACTCAAAGCGTTTTTGACTTATTCTTGACAAAAACAGAAGTGAGATTTTTACAAAGAAATGTGTTTTTCGAAACTCAGAAACTCTAAAACGTGAAGATTTATCAAAATCTCGATTTCGAATTTTTTTGACGATTACAATATTTTCTCTATACTTTGTGTAGGTGAAAGTAAAAATGATGTCGGTGTGGGGGGGGACAGAAACATTGCAAAGATGAAAAAATAACTAACTAAATGATTATTATACTAAAAATAATGATCTAATGTTTTTTAAATAAATGAAAAAATTGGAAATAACGCTATTCATTCGATAAAAATGTTTAATATTTGTAGAAAAAGTTTTAAATCTTTGAATTACTGTTTATATATCAAGTAAGAGAGCCACAGTCAATTGGAGTAAATATTAATGTCAGTGACCCTTTCGAGAGATTCGACGCTATTAGCCCCTCTGCTAAATATAATAATCATAATAGTTCAAATATCATCTACCTGGACTCAATTCTCTGAGTATCCACATCTTCACCAAGTGAGTCATTAATCATGTTTTGTGAGCATCATCCTTTAATTCCCATACAGTTCACCGCTCAGATGGGAATCGGTTGCTATCAAAGGAAATATTGTGTAAAAAATCAAGCAGGATAGTTAAGCAAGGTAATTATGAAAAATTAATGCTAATAATAATTTGTTACATAAGGAAGTGGAAGTTGAGGCATCATTTTTTTGTATGTGTTTAAATAAAAAAATTCATTAATCTGAGAGGAAAACTTTAAATTCCAAAGTTGTAGATATTGAAAAAAACTATAAAATAAGCAGTGGATAACTATGATAGTTTAAATAGGTTCAAAGTAAATTTTAAAAAATACATATTGAAAAGATATTTTCATATTTTTTTAAAAAAATTGAATAAAAGTTTTGAACTTTTCCTTAAATACGCCTTATATAGAAGGAAATAAGTACTAATTTCAGATAATTAGCACGTTTTTTTTTGTTTTGAAAAAATTTACTTTGTTGAAAAAAAAAGTGTCAATGGAAAATACTCGTAAAGGCTTTTTCTATGTGAGAGAATTCGCAGATAGAAAATAAATTCTTATTCTAAAAGCGTCATTCTACGATTTCAGATTCTGTTATAATGGCCTTTTTTCAAAACGAATGGAAGAATTTAAATTTGAATTAAGCACTTTGTTTCAATTATAGAGCTTGAATTTATTTTTGAATGACCTTTCCGCTTGCGAACGTTACCTTTTAACTTTTTCCAACAATCAATCATTTAAAAAAAAATTCCCCCTGACTGGGCCTGCACAAAAACATAATGGTTAAAGAATTAAGATTACGGTAGCTAATCTCTGCCGAAGATTTTATTTTTTCCGAAATGGAGATTACAATCATTTAAATACATGTTAAGACTTTTCCTGAAAGCCAAATAGTAGCAACAAAGAAAAATTTTGAATAAAATGAGAAGAAGCAGAAAGAAAAAACACTTTAAAAAATGAATGTGCTTTTAGCCAGATTCTATCTTAGGTATTATTACTTTACAGGTATATACAGCGATATCCATTTAAATTCTTTCCAAAATAGATAAGATGAAGGAAAAAATCCCTGTTAAATGTGTTTTAATATTTATAAGAGTAATTATTTAAAATGAGAAACAAAAAATGAGCTTCTATATTACAATTAATTTTCAGCAATTGAAATGGTGACAGGCTTTTGTTTGACAGATCCTATCTTTTAATGTTAATTTTTGAGCATCACAGCTCATTGTTTGTGGATTATTCTTATAACTTTAGCCGTATTTTACTTTCTGCTGTGATATTTTATTTTTTCAAATATGTGTTTCCAGAGTTTAAAAAAAAACTATTATCGCAAAGTGAAAATGATCTTTGTACTCTTTTCTAGCTGATAAATAGAATGCTATTTATTTTCTTGTCATTCGACGGCATATTGTGTATCCAATAGATAAATTGACCACTCTGTGCGCTGAGTTTTATGTCTGTAAATTACGCTGTTGCTTCGTGTTTAGAATTGCATTTTTTAGGAAAAACTTTGCAATATAAAAATGTATCACTTGCGAGCACATCAGAAAAAAAACTTTAATTATAATATAGGAGAAGAAAGCATAATTAATAAGACATTTAGCAACGATTTCTGATCATATTAACTTAACTGTGCCTTTGACCAAAGAAACGACGCCAATTCTATAAATTAACAATACCGATTTGTTTGAACTGTAAATTGGTTTAATTATTATTTAAAAATATGAAAAGAAAAAAAATGATTAGAACTGGTAACTAGAGGGTGACAGATATTTCAAAATTAATGCGAATAGAGAACAATTTAAGATCTTCCGTAGGAGAATTAAGATTGAATGATTAATTGATAGAATATTGCAAATTAGAATATATTGATCGGAGTAAAATTATTGAAGTATTTATTCAAGGAAATGTTGTATAATATTCAGATAAATGTATTCATAGTAAACAAATAAATAATTGAAAATGTACTGTTATATTAAAATATATTTTATAATATCTGAATAAAGAAAATGTTTGTATGAATAATACACTTGTCATACTAAAAATTAAAACACATATTTTCATATCAGTTGAATAAATAGATAAAATTTTTTGAATAAAATACAAAATGTTACATAGATTTTATTACCTAAAATTAAATATTTAAAATGTACCGTATATAAATATTAAATATATACTGTATTTGGTATTAAACAAATATATTGAAAATAATCACCCACGTGCTAAACGTATGCATCAAATTTTATCGATTTAGCTCTTTATGTTTTGACCTTATCGAGTTCATTAGTAATCGAACAGCAAGACGGACAGACAGACTTCCTCAAAATTTGATAGGCACTAACGAATCTCGTCTAAAGTTTATATACCAAATTTCAATCCTCTACCTCAAAGCGTTGTTGTTATCGTGTTGACAAACATTTACATAATGGCCAAATTTTATTTTTCGGATTCAGAGTTGCCTGAAATGGGGAGATAAATCAAATTCCCAAGTTCGAATTTTTTGACAGTTATAATACTTTCTCTATGTGTCATACCCGAGGGAATAAAAAATGTATTAATAATACTGATGCCATGCCGAGTGTTACATCATTAAGAAATTAGTTAGTGATTGTGATAAGTTTAATTTTCTATTCCCAAGTCTCTAAACATTTTCCAGATCCTATATTGTCTTGTGTAACCATTGATTTTGTATATGAATGGACGTGATTATGAAGCTTAGTTTTCTGTGCTATAAGAAAAATGGTGTTTTAAATCCCATTTCCTATTTTAATTTCACAAAACGAATATAAACTTTTAATCTCATTATTTAAATATTCGCCACTTTTTCATTTGATATTAAACTTTCACTAATTAATGCCTTCGCAAAGACAGTCTTTAGCGCTATATTAGATAAACATCAAAGTATGCAATCAGTGATTTACATTAAAAATTTAAAAATAAAACAAAAGATTAAAAAAACTGAAAAGCAAGAAATTGTATTAAGATTTTAATCATATTTTAAAATACAAAACTCATACAAACACAATCAAATTGATATTTATATTGAAATATATTTCTTTTGTTTCAAACAAAAATATCATCATTATTAAATTTGCTAGAACATTTGTATTGTATTTAATCAAACTTTTAAAATTCTTGATTTTAATATCTTAAGAACAAAATCATAAAAATTGTTTATACCTACTTTGTAACTTTATTCAGCCATTTTTTCTTATTCTTGAATAAGTATCTTAAAATGAATAAGTAAGTTTATTATAAATTCTTCTTTTAAAAGAATGCAATTTCATCCTAAAGATATTTAGATTCCTTAAGGGATTTGAATTTCAAAATTGATTCATTTTCCTTTTCACGACAAATAAAGTTTCTACAATAGAATTCAATGAATCTTGCCAAACGATTTCTTAAATTTCTCAAACATAAAAGAGTAAACAATGAATTCTCTTTTACCAAACGGTTTTTTTAAAATTTCTCCTACATAAAGCAATAAACAACGAAAATTCTCTTTTCTCTCGCACTGAGAAAATATTTTGTTCATTATAATGATATTTATCTCGGGTAAGAAAATTTTCTTTAACATTCTTCGTCTTTATGCATCCTTATGTTGAATCATTTTTCTCCCTTTCCTATCCAAAAATAATCGCTCAAGAGTGAAAAATAATTCCATTTAAAATTCATTTATGCATTAGAGTAAGTGATTCATAATTCATTAGATAGCTCTGCCTATTAATAATTTATTAAAAGCAGATTAATGGAAGTACGAGTTATTTCCTCCAAGCTTTTAAATTCTGACTTGAGACAAGAATATGGCAGTTAATTCTTTATCTTCACTTATTTCCTATTGAGTAATTAATTTTCATTTTAAAGTAGTGTTCTTTGTAGATTCGTAGCCATTTTCTTTTTCTCAAAAAGAGTTCTTCATAAATTCGTTGCATTTTAGGGAAAAGTTATACTGTTTCTACTGCAATGTTTATTTCCTTTTAATATTTTAACCTCCAAAATTCTTCTTCAAACATAACATGTTTCGATGCAGATGATATGCATATTTTATGGCATATCTTAAATATTTTGCTTTATATGCAAAGAAGAAGGTTACTAGATTTAAAACTTGTAAGCAAGTCATGGACGAATAAATAATGCTGGTCTGAAATCTTAACTATTATTTTAAAACAGCAATAAAATTTGGTTTATAACTTTCTTTTGGACAAAATATTGAGATAGGATATTTATTACAGAAGAAAGAAAGATTCATAAATAGTTTGTAAGATAAACAATTCCAAAGAACAGAATAGTTTTTCTTCAAGGTTTGCTCACAAATGCTATGAAACATAAGAAAATTTTTACTAATGGTTTCTGACAATTAACTTGCAAATTTTGTATTAGTTAAAAATTATATATCCATATATACAAAAGATTGTTTTAACTTTAGTTTTTCTATTCCTTCTAAATTAAATATTGTAAATCATTTTATTTATTTGTCCCTAAATTTTCATTTTAAAGTTATTGTATCTTTCTTTAAAAATGAATGATAATTTTTTAAAGAAAAATTAATTTCAGCGTTAAAATTTTTTTTTCTTAATGTCTGTAATTGTTTGAGAAGATATGAGATTTGATATAATTGATATTCTCAGTTTAATTCATATAAATAAAATTAAAATACCGATTTTTTTATGTTCCCTAGAAATTGAAACTACTGGATAAGTTATTTAAATTTTGCTTCCAATATTATGAAGCATAAGAATGGAGAAGAGTTTGAGACAATTAATTAAATAATTAATTTTTAATTATTAAAAATTATGATTCTATTGAATAATGCATCAATAAATATGCGATTGGCATGGAGATGCTGAAGATTTGTTTAGTAAATTGAATTTAGAGTAATAAAAACATAAGAAAGAGATACGTTTGAAGGTGGGAAACTAACTTATTGAAAAATGTTTCTTTAACTTTAAAATTGTTTTCAGTTCTCCTATTACTTAGAAATTAATTCAAAACTTGATGACTTGTTTTAATTGTTGATGGAGATTGAGAATTATTGGTGAAAATGGTTGCCTTATTTGCCACTTAGTAAACACATTTTTAAATTGTAATTCTTGTTTAACTAAATTTCACGTCATTTTTTAAAAAAATTCTTATACATTATAGAAAAATATGTTCCATGTAGAATGTTAGCTCATGCATATTTTTTACATGATGGAAGTTCAATTGTAATTCATCCAACCTTACTGGAGAAATTCGAAAAAAAAATATGCAGGTCCGAAAATGTCTGAGTTCTTTAGATCAAGTAGTGTATTATCAAACTACGGCCTAGAGACCATTCTTTAATTTGTTTTCGTGTATGTGTTTTGTTTTATGTGAGTCAGCTATTTTGTATTCATCTCCAGATAAAATTGTTTTCAACTTTTTAATGCATTTTCACTTTTTGATTTTTAAACTATTATTTGCTTATTTTTCATCTTTAATTTATAATTGTTTATTATACATTCTACGGAATCTTGAAATCAGTTTTTCTCAAATTAGCTTCAGATAGGATTATTTAATTAACTAATAATTAAGTTCTAAAAATTTTAAAACATTGAGAGTACACTCAAGTATAGATCATTTCAAAATTCTAGCGCATCGGAAAACGAATTAAAAATTAAATGCAGAATTACATCTTTACAAATATGAAACAAATGAAGTTAAATTAGTGTCATATGAAAGTTAAAAAAAAAGGGTCAAACAAAAAGATATGATTTTAAATTTGATAATAAGTCTATAGTCAAATTAGTGGTAAGGTACAGAAAACGTTTCAGATAAATATGATATGATTATATCTTTGACAGCAATTAAAGAGAAAAAATATTCAAAATCTGCTTTCGCCAGTCTTGTTTAAAATTATTTAATTTATTGTAAAAGCAAAAGGATAATATCATAATCATCAATCTTTGACAACTATCAAAGAGATAAAATATTTAAAATCAGCTTTCACCATTCTTGTTTATGATTATAAAATTTATTGCATAAAAACAAAAGATTAGTATCATAATCATGTCCCGTTTGTTTTTTTATTGGATTAATTAAATTTTTTTTATTGTTATCCATTTATTTTTAACTAACAATAAATTGAACAGTAATTCAAAGCTGATATACAATTGAATTTCTAGAGCAATAACATTCAAAGCCCTAACATCACTGAATCCTTCAAAATTATCTATCGACTTTTGTATAACATTTTTTATTAATTGAATCATATATAAAATGAATACCATACAAATGGTTTGAATATATTTTGTAATCCTTCGACAACAACAAGCAATTGAGAGCATGTTTTATATTTAAACTATCTTCCACGACAATTCAGACTTCAGAAAGCTTTTTATTGTCTCGTTTGAAGGAATGAACTGCTTTAAATTCCACTTCTATCTCTAGAGTAATTAGAATCTGAACTAGAGCTGTTTAAACATCTTGCATTTAATTAAGGAGGTATGAAATAGCATCTTCAAGCGTTCTTTAAGGAACTAATTTTTCAACTAGTTTTCAACACGTTGGGTTTAATGGCGTCAGTAGTTTTGAATATAACTCCTTTAAATTTTGATAAAATTGTATATCATGTGCGTCTTATAATTGTACAGCTCATAAATATTTTTATTTGCTTGTATATGAAGTATAATATGAGAAAAACTGTAATTATTAAAATAATCATTTTGGAACGCTTGGTAGATCTCCATTTTTTAAATTTCTTTGAGTTTGGGATTATGTATGTTCATCTGGGAACACGAATTCTCAAAATTGAAAATCTAGACAAGTAAAATTTGGTACCCGATCCTACAAACAACAAGTCATTTGCTTCCAGCTCAATCTCCATTTCTGAAAAAAAATCATCTAAACATTAATTAATTGTGCATCCTTTACTGGAAAAAAATCAGAGTCCTTTCCTTCCAATCTCAACCACTGTACCAATTTCATCAATTTTTATTTCTTATGAAAGCTCGTGATTCCTCGATAGATCATCACCTATTCCTCCAACCATTCTTCATTTTTGAAAGATATTCCAAGATAAAACTTTGATGGAGTCCCCTTTCTCAATAACTCGACTGATTTCGCTAATTGATCTCATCACTTTACAAACATGGCTAAATAATTAGAATGCTTTGTATTTATTATGACGATATAATTTAAAATAATAATGTATTATTTGTTATGGTAATGTGTATGAATTAATGTTCTGGTTGGCAATACTAGATTAATAATATTAGTATGGTGGGCAGAAACCTGGGCGTTCAAGGCGGTTAGTCTAAATATTTTTAAAAAAATAAGGTAGCCAATGAACCAGGTTGTCTGTCCCAACCACTAATTTGTTTTCAGGATTCCTGGATACGTTATTAATGGTCACCTGTCCCTATTAACATTAATTTTCAAAATAAATCTCAAAGACACTTTCATAGCAAACATTTTGGCAAATCTGGTACCATTCAGCCTTAAGCACTGAATAGATTTCGCCAATTTTTATTTCATATGAAAGTTTGTTTCCTTAGATAATCATCAGTAGTTGCTCCTCTCCCTTTATCAGAAACCAACATTATCGTTAGAAAGTATTAACTTTCCAACAGTCGAATTTTGTGATCTGCTATTTAGTTGCAATGCTTGTCAATACACTGAAGAGCAAAAACATTTGATCATCCACACATTTTCAATGAACTTTTCTGGATGAAGTGGAGGGCCGCGGTGGCCTGGTGGTAAGATCACGACCTGTGAGGAGTAGGGTTTCAGGTTCGAGACCCGTTTTCACCGAAGAACCGTCGTGTGAGGGGGTCTGTTGCACGTTAAATCCGTCATGGCAAACGTCCTCCCGCTGGTGTGGTGTGGAGAGGGGATGCCAGCTCAGGTGTCGTCCTCGTCATCTGACCGCGGTTCAAAATTACGAGATCCGTCCCAAAATAGCTCTAGGGTTGCTTTACAACGGGACGTTAATATAACTAAACTGGATGAAGTGGAGAGCACGTGATTAAGTGGGAATGGTATCTTAGCGAATTTGATTGAAAGCAGATTGTAATGACCCGAACAGTTGTAACCAGTATCTTCGAAATTACATGACTGGTAAGTTGTTCACGATCTTATGATGGTAATAACTATACAAAGTGGATGAATGGTAGTGAAATCATTAGAAGACGTCAAGGTGTTGGACGTCTACATGTGGTCAAAGGAAAAGGACGTCGGAGATTGTCCCGTTTGGCAAAGCAAACTTATCGTTAGAAAGCATTAACTTTTCAGTTGTCGAAATTTGTAATATGCTATTTGACAAAGCAAATCTGAATCCATTGTCGGCACCAAAAATTGGTTCCACTGACAGTCCAATACAATTCAAGTGCAAGTGTTTCGGAACACCTAGTTCAGCGAACACTGCTGGATATGGGACTGCACAGCAGACATCCCACTTGTGAGCTTCTGTTTACTAAGCTTCATTGTCTAGTGGGCCCGAGAACATCGAGATTGGATAAGTTAAAAAGAGTTGCTGGCCAGATGAACCATGATTTTTTATTCATCGCGTCAATGGTTGTGTAAGGGTACGTCGTCTTTGAAATGAATAATTGCTCCCCTCATGTACAGCAGATCACAGGTAGGCGTCTTATGCTTTGGGGGACATTTTCATGGGCGGCCCTGGGACCCGTAGTTATGGTAGAACAGACCATAATGGCTTCAAACTAACTGAATCCATTTGCGGATCAATTGCATCCGTATATGCATCTGTTATCCCAAATGGAAGTAGAACTCTTTCAGCAGAACAATGATGCTCTATGTCATAAGGTTCGAATTGTGTTGAGTGATTCGAGGAGCGCAATGATGAATTCCAATTGATGCCGTCGCCACCTAACTCGCCTGATCTTAATGCGATAGAGCCCATTCGGGGTTTCGTGAAAAGGCAGTTCAGAGGTCAAATACCACCATGTCGGAATATCTTGACTTTGCTTGACCGATGCTTTGACATTTGGTACTATCTTTCTCCAGCCATCTACCAAGGACTAGTGGCATCCACGCCAAGACGAGTTGCAGTTATTTTGCAGATTAAAAGTGACGGAATGAATTATTGAGTGAGTGGTCATAATGTTTTCACATTTCAGTGTTCAGACATTCAGTGCCATTCATTGTAAGTTTGTCGATTTTGATGAAAGTAGGGTTGTACTATAAAGAAAGTGTATTAAACTGTAACATTTAATTGAAATTTCTATAAGGTTCTTTGTATCAATGAGGCGAAATTTTGATGTGAGAGATGGCAGCAAACAAATTTTCGATATTCTCAAGAAGTATTTGACAGTGTCAAATTTCATTTCAAGTGAGATTGCTTTATACTGTAATGAATCCATAATAATTCATAATAACCCTTTTCTTGTTGAAATAAAAAGGTACTAATGTGAGCAGAAAAGTTTTAAATATATAAAATAACCTATTAAATGAAATGAATGTTTTGATACCTTATGTCAGGTACAAATTTTTAAAAAAATGCCAATTAGGATTTTTTTTTTGAAAAACTTCAATGATGTTAGGAAGCAGATTCAATGCTCCTTCATCTTTCTCTCCAGCTGAAAGATAACAGTTCGTCTAACAATGACTCTTTAAAACAGATTCTAAATATATATATGATTGTACTTTTAAAAAATTGGTACTTTTTATACATTGTAAAAAAAATATATGTTAATTTATTATTTTTTCGAAACTGCATGTGAAGTTGTATAAATCCGTGCAAATGAATTACTGTTCAGTTGTTGCTCTTCATACTACCTGGAGTCATTCAATCGGTCATGGTGGAAATAAGGGGGATATCAACATACAAGGGGCACAAGAGGCGCCTATTTAAAGCAGGCCAGCTCAGGCGACTCCTATCTCTATTGCTCTTTGAATTGCATGCCGGTAATTCGTACAAGGCTGCGTTAGTATTGCTCTCAATCTTATGAGGAAAATTCTAATACATATTTTCAAAGAATTCTCTTATTTTAAGAAACAGCTGCCTAATTTTGAAAAAAAAGGAAATTATTTCATGTACCATTTTTTGTTGTTGTTGTTACTTTGAGCTGATTATATGTATATTTGAATCATCACTCGATTTGTGTTCATTTTACATTTACAGCGATATATCATGTTTGCAGATAACTAGGGCTAATTGCATAGTTCTGTATTTTCTAGTCATTATCCAATTGTCATTATTTCTGTCCAGAAAAGATTCAAAATTGACAACAAACGTAAGACATCGTAAGGTTTTTATTTGTAACATTTGAATAATTTCCCACAGGTTGGAAAGACTGAAATTTTCTCTATAGGACGGTGTTCTTTTCAATGATTTGAAATAAGGTTATTTGAATCATATCTAAATTTATTACTTCTCAAATCATGTTGATCTTTCTGTATAATCTTTTAACTATAGAAAAAAATCCTTGAGATCTTGCAATGGCATGAATGATTTAATTTTATAAATGATTTATCTGTTGGATCCGAATCCACCAATAAATTTTGATGATATTCTGCTTGCGAATTAATCCATATTTTATCAGTTATTTTTATTTGATTTATTAATAATCACTTGTGTACTAAAGCTAACTTAATAAATATAATTTGATTATTTATCTTAATGCATTCTTTAACCTTTATTACATCAATATGTACAATATAATGAATCGAAGGGAATAACAAATTATTATTCCGTTGTGCAAAATTTGTTTTAAGGCCAAGTAAGTCAATTTTGCACCATGTTCCGCCTTTGTACTGATAGGCCCTGTTCTTGCATCGTGTTTTCATTGAATAGTCGCTTCTTAGAGGCTATAAAATAATTATCATCATAAATATTCTAATTTATTCCCTAATGTTGTAACTGGATACAATAATTACACTTAATTCACAACCGCAAGATTTTTAATCAAATTAGTAGAACAACATATTACCGAAAAGGAAGTGTTATCTAATAGGATAATAGAGAAAATTTAATAATTACGAAGTTAATCATCTGCTTTAACTATCAAATTTGCTCATGCAACAGCAATGATGTAATAACAGGATAACTGTTTACCTGGCTTTACTTAAAACTACCTTTTAACTCTATAATCATATGAATATGATTTGACAGTTATGCGGATTTGATTCATGCTTTAAGATGTTATATAATTCCATGGCGCGTTCTATAGTTTGCATATTTGTACTAATGATGCATTCTTGCAGTGTTTCTGTTTTATATTTGACTTTTTAAATACAGGGTGGTTATAATTAAAGTTCCACTTTGAAATGATCATAAAAGGAAAACTATTGGACCAAATGTTATCAAACTTGGTAAAAGTTTACAGGAGGACATATAAATTTTTTCCCGACAAAAAAAGTTCAAAAACTCACCGCCATTGAGAAAATGGCGTTATATGCAATATTGTTAAGTAAAGTAGGACATGAAGACATCGGTTTAAAATGTGTTTAATCGTTTCTGAAACGTTACAAAGCATGTTCAATGTGGCGTCCATCATTTTCTGAAAGCAAGTTAAATCGCAATACAGCATTCTCAACAATAGCTCTTAGCATATCTGTAGTATTGTTACGCAGATGTCGGTGTATCACATCTTTCAGTTACTCCAAATTGTTTAGAGTACCACCATAAACAGTGCTTTTGAGTTAACACACTTTGAACATGCTTTATAACACGTTTCAGAAACGATTAAACACATTTTAAACCGTATTTTGCTTAACAATATTGCATACAACGCCATTTCCGCCCTGGTGAGGAGTTTTTGAAATTTTCTTTGGCAGAAAAGAAATTCCCATGTCCTTCTTTAAACTATTGCCAAGTTTGATAACATTTAGTCCAATAGTTTTCCTTTTATGACCATTTCAAAGTGAAACTTTAATTATAACCACCCTGTATTTTATTAAAGTTCAATAATTAAAATAGGGAAGTAAAATGCTTGGGTTTGTGAATGAATGAACTTTCTCTCTTGCATTTTCTGTAGTTTAGTTTAGTTATATTAACGTCCCTTTTTAAAGCAACACTAGGACTATTTTGGGACGGAACTCGTAATTTTGAACCGCTGCCAAATGACGAGGATGACGTCTGAACTGGCACCCCCCTCTCCACACCGCGCTACACCAGCGGGAGGACGTTTGGCCCGGACAGTTTAACGTGCACCGGACCCGCTTACACGACGGTTCTTCGGTGGAATCGGGTCTCGAACCTGAAACCCTCCGGTTCCGTGCATTTTCTGTAATAACCAGCGGATTATGTAATGAATTTTTAATTTCTCGTATATGAAGAAAACATAGAGAAAGTATTGAAAGTTTAAAAAGAATGGATTAATCTAACTATTTCAGACTTGGCTCAGTACGAAAAACACATGTTCAGCATTATGCCTTCCTGTCTGTCTGTGAACTTGATAACTGATGACCGCTATGAGCTGGACAACTGAAATTTAGTACATGGAATTACGACCAAATTTATAGATTTCTTTAAAAAGGTAAATACGAAATTTCGCATTCGAGTTCAAATGCGAAATTACAGCACACACACACACACACACACACAAAAAGATTTTTGCATTATTTGAAAATTCTAAAATATTATCTTTTTACTGATACTAATTTTTTGCTGTACATTAAAATTTTTTTAAATTAATATTTGAAAAATATTTTGAGCATATCTCTGCGAATAATAAAAATGAATGTGTGTGTTGGTGCTATAGCAGCCAGAAGTTTAACCTATAACTACAAGATTTACATGAAGATACAGAAGTATTTACATCGGAGATTTTTTTTTTTGAAATTTTAATTAATAAAAAAGGTGAATTTTGGCATTTTCTTGCTATAACTTCTGAAAATATTATTGCACAAAAATAAATTTTACACCGTTTAATAATTTTAAACAATGTTTTTGTAATTATAGCAATTTGATAATGAAAATCCAAAATTTTCTTAATTTTTTGGAAATTTTTCACTTTTTTTTTTCGCTTTATTTCCTAAGATAGATTACATTGTTGTGCTGAAATTCAGAACATTTTTGTTGTTTCATCAAATATTTAATCGCTAGTCTTTTGATTTTTTTGCTATTATTAAAAACTAAAAAAGGATTCTGTTTAATGTCTGTGTAGTTTACAAAATGACTCAAATAGTGAAGTCAGAATAACTCGGAATATAACAGACAGACGAGTCAGACGTTTATATTTTTTAATAGCGCTATGATGTCTTGAGACTAGTCGCCATTTGAATGATTTATGTACACAATAAAAAAAAACTTAAGAAAGTAATTTAAATTAATGCAGTTTTTATGTCTGATAATTTGGCGGAATCATGAAAACGAAATTATGTCCAATCGATTTTTCTAAATGTAACCAATGTTCCGGGCGAATTTGATGGTCGTTGAAGGCGACTAGTTTAATAATAACATATTTCATTTCTAAAGTGAAATTAAAATCGTCTGCATTGTTGCTAATAATACTGCAAGCTAGTTTTTTCCTTCATTGTTATGATAAGATATGAAGATTAGGCATGTTTTACCATGTTTGAGTAGGTTTCAGAATAAAGCATGCTTTTTATAAAAATTTTGAATTCTTTTTATACTTGTAATTAAGGTTGAACTTCATAATCCAGCAATAGTGAATATTTTTTCAAGTGCTACCATTTTTAAACACTTCTACTCTTTTCTATAATATAAACACTCAATCGAAAATTTAAAAAAAAAATACAAAGGCCATTTAGCAGAATGGTCTAAGGCTTTTAAAATGATATATCTATCAACATTTGAAATTTAAAAATATTTTGCTGAAAAGGCCATTAAGACCAAGTTATACAAAATATTTAATTGAATTTTTTAGCAACCGTTAATCTAGGCTACTAAATTTTCAGTGATAGCGAGTAGTAGCGAATGCTACTGCACTGAACTCCATCATTACTGTTAAAATTGCGGAATGATATGGATATCGATTTCATAGAGTTAGTTTTATTATATTTGGATACATTTGATGTTAATAAGATTTTATCAAACCGATATTGATTCTTATGTATAAGACAAAGATATTTGGTGCAAGAATAACCATTATATTTTCTAGTATACGTAGTATAGAAAAATTATAACAATCGTCGAAAAATTCGTACTCGAGATTTTGACGAATCTCTACGTTTTAGATCTCCCTGAATTCGATAAACACATTTTTGGAAAATGCCGTTTATTCTATCTGTGATCCCTGTTTATACAGTTTAGTTCTGTGGTAACAGGGTGACTGGTTGCAATTATACTATCTGTGACAAAGATAACTCAAAAACACTTTGAGCTAGACGGATGAAATTTGGTACATGGTCTTTACATCCGATTTGCAGATTTCTGTTAAATTTTGTACAAAATCCATTTTTAGGAAGTCTGTCTGTCTGGCTGTTGGAATATAAGTTAACACGATAACTGCACAACGAAAAGAGCTAGATAGGTAAAATACGATGTAGATTAATGAATTAAAATTAAAAATTCATTAAAATTTGATTTTTCTATAGTGTAGATACGAATCAAATGTTGAACAAATTCCAAAAAGGGATTGCCTGTCTATCGGCCTATACCCTCCGAAACATAAAAATTCTAAAATTCAAAAGTGCAATGATTTAAATATATCAAACTTAGTATGGGATTTTGTGACTGCAAATGAGTTTTGTGTCAAATTTTTGTTTCAATGGATTAAGATAAACGTGTCTAAAGCACAAATTCGATTTTTGGATTCTATTAACCACATGCTAATCATTAATCGCCAAAACATTTGCCAAGAATTCCGCAATAGATTTAATGAAAATGCTAAATTCAGGCCACAGGTTGATATTTCGCAACTATTGTACGCCAATGCCATGCAAGACGTTCTCTGAGATAACATTTTTATTAGAGAGTATGCGAGAAAGTTTTGGGAAGACCACTCCTGATGGCATTTCTTAAACAGTGAATTATTACAAAAAGTGAACCCTTAGCTGAATTGACATTTAATTTAATTTGGTGATTTTTACAATTTTCTAATGAATTTATCTGAGTGTATCAATCTAAAGAAATCCGTAAAATACATCACAAACATTCTGTGACTTTATGCTGCAAACACTCAGACAAATCATACTTTTTTAATGAAAATTTTAACACTTAAAGAAATTTATGGTATATTAGAGGGGGAAAAGAAAATTTCTAAGATAAATGTTCCATAATCATTTTTATTGAGTATTGATTTAAATTCATTGAAGAATTATTGACAATGCACCATCACTACTAATAATAAATATGAATATATATTTGTTGGTTCTATACAGATCAGACCTTTTGACTTGAAGATATTAAACCTTTCGCCGCCCTCTCTTGTCAGCGAAAATTCTTGTTTTTCTCCTCATTAGAACAAACAAAAATAAAAACTCAAACTAGTAAACATTTACAAAGCGTTTTAAACGTTTTAAAATTTAAAAATGTAAAAGAACATTTGAAGCACGTTACGGCCGCCCTGCAGAAGTTTCATTTGAATGCGATGGACACGTTAAGGACGACGAAGAAATTAATGGTGATACACATATAATTTGGTAGGTGGAAATACAAATCTGAGGCCAATTTAAAAAAATTAATTAGAACTTAAATAATTAGAAATTAAGCGAAATTTGGAGTTATTTTATTTTAACTTCTGAAAATGTTACAACACAAAAATGACTTACAGTGGTGGCCAAAATTGTGGACACTTTTGGAAATCGTTATGTTTTCTAACTTTGTATGTTTATAGAAAATGTTACATTTCACAAAATATAAACTCTTACATATCATTTTAAAGAGAATTAATTGCTGATTTCAATACAAAAATCAAAATTCAAATATTTGCAATTCAAAAAAAGTTATTCTTGCTTTAATCTGAATAACAAGCACAGTGAGGAAGTGGATTACAATTTTTTCTGATAAATCACTGTTCTTATTCTGGGAAGCAATCATATGTTAATAACTGCTAGCGGAAGATGACATCATGTTTACAGTTGCAACAACATCATTATTGTTCTTTTATCTATAGACAGAAGACTGTTTTTTTATGTAATCAAATTGCAGGTTAGAAATTTTGTTAACTTTTTTAATATATATTTGGAATTTTTGGAAACATTTCTAATATTTAGTCAAGAGGCAATAACATCAAATAAAAGAATAAATTGGAAACCTAGAAAAAGAACTAATATTATTGTGTTATATGATTGTGGTTTTTCCTATGCTGGAATTGCAAGGTAGGTGGGTGATTCAGTGACTACATCTGGAATCCGAAAGTTTTGTTTATGATATCAGGAGCCAAATTCAATAAAAAAACAAAGCAGGAAATGGCTGAGAAAGATGCACTACATCTATTCATGACAAAAGAATAAAAAGACTATGTCTCCAAGATAGAAGAATGTCATCAGCGGCCATCAGAAGTCAATTGAATGATGTTGGCATTTATGTCAGTTCAAGAACAATCAGGAGAAAATTATTAGATGTTGGACTAAGAGGTAGAATTGAGCGAAAAAATCCTTATCTTAATTTAAGCAGCATATAAAAAGATTACAGTGGGCAAAGAAACGCATTATTGGAGAGATGATCAGTGATCACAAATTATTTGGAGTGATGAAACAAAAATATTGTTATTCGATAGTGATGGTAAAAATAGATAAGACATAGATTAGGCGAAGAACTACATCCTGACTGCATTCAGGCAAGTGTGAAGAATTCAGTTAGTGTTATGATTTGGTCATGCATGTCTGCAGACGATATTGGTCTCCTTCAGGTTATCGGTGGGACATTAAATACAAGAAAATCCATTGACACTATTCTCGAGTCAAAATTTACACCTCCCATTAAAATTTACACCCACATTCAGCTCCTTACTACACAGCAAAAAATTTTAAAATTTAAAAAAATATATCATTTTAATTATGTTAATTCTTTACCATATAACCTTTTTTATCTTTAATTAAATTTTTAAAATATTTTAAACATATTTTATAACAATATATTTCGTCGTAAAAGTGAAACTCAAATCTTTTTTGTCGTCGCAACTAGTATTTCATTCTGACTTTGGTTCCATTGTTGATGAATGATTAAACTATAAAAATTCTTCTCATTTTTTCCATGTTGAATACATTTTAGCATAAAACATTTAAAAAAAATGATAAACTTTGTTGTATTAACAATGAAGGTTTAATCTTTGAAATAAGGAATGGTGAAAATTTTTAATAGCGCTTCCATTTTAATCCGCAGCACTTTCCTGTGATATAACTAGATATCTAAAAATATTGACACAGAGAAAAGAAATCCATGAGATAATGAACGGAAAGTTATAAGACTTCTAAAGTATCGTGAATTATGTATCTATCAAAAATTGAAGTTTATAAATATCTTGTTCATAAAGTTAATAAGATCAAGTTATGCAAATATTTAAGTAAAATTTTAGGCATCCATTAATCCTGATGAATCAATTCATTTCCAAAGATAGCTAGAGGTTAATAGATAGAAACATTGTGTTGAGAACTATAACAGTGTTATCTGAAGACACGAGAATATACTATATTGATTTAACTCACAGAAATCCTTTTATAGGGCAAATACCGACTGAAAGCTCGAAATGACGCATTACAGCAGAAGTATAATTGGAAGAAAGCTTTGACGTATGCATTTGTCTTCAGTTTAGAATTCGTACGTAATCTCCGAAATCCATCTCCATCGCTCTGTCTAGCTGTTTAACGCCGCCTAATAAATTGATATAAACTTGCCGGGGACCCTCTTTATGCTTTGCTGCATTATTATTATTATTATTATGATAAATTCACAGAAGGAGAGAGTGACACTAAGTGCGTTTTAATATCGCCCTTTTAAAGAGAGGAACGAACGCCAAAAGAACGCTTTGGAACGGGAATAGAAGGGAGAAAATGTAATGTTCAATTACGAGAATTAAAACTTCTACTCAAAAAGCTTTTATCTTAATTACCTAATTCCAAATAAAGGAAGGGGTAGGGGAGGGGACAGATCGGGAGAACAGGGAGGTTTATTTTTGAGAGAGTATTTGCTACACTTAATTCAGTTTCGTATTTGGTATGAGGAGGAATGGGGGGGGGGGGCTTTCTTTTTTGGCTGTTGCTTCTGAGCGGGATTTTAAATGCGTTGTTGCAGTTTTGGGGTTATTATAGAAAAAGTGGTACGAGGTTCGTCCCCTGGGACGCTACATGGGCTTTGTTGGGTATTTTATATATAAACTTATTTGATTGATTTCTAAAGATGTAATGATTTAATGGGCATCAAACAATAAAATATATACATACGAGTGTTTTTAAGAAAATTAAATTCAGTATTTACCATGCAGATGAAAAAAAATAATTATAAGTCATAAATGTTTGAAAAATGATTATGAGCCATGAATGTTCGAAAAATGATTATAAGTCATGAATGTTTAGAATATTTTTTTCATTTAATGTAATTATTTGACTACAAAAGCAAAATATCATGTTCAAAAAATGTGAATAAATTTCAGTTCTAGCGAATTTTGGCAGCAATAAATGGCAGAGTTAATAAACATAATAACACAAGCAATAATTAGGCATAGTTCGATAAACGGTAACCAAATGTTATATCATGAATAGTTAGTTCATTGAATTTTGGTCCCAAATATGTGAAATAGCAATGTAAAGTTGAATGAACTCACGACTTATTATACAAAAGTTATTTACACTGCAGTGACTTTTAACATGCTAATATTTGTAAGCTTGCATATTATCAACAACTTGCATCACACGATATGCGTAGTGAAAAGATTGTACAAAATGATCTATAGAATAGAACGTTGGTGTTAGATTTACTAAATTTAGAATATAGTTATAGTAGGTACTCACTTTTTCAAATCTCTAATTAAATTTTTAATAAATAATAAATAAAAATCTTAATGTTTTCTCTTAGTGACTTAGTATAGGAGGAGTATATTATTTCATTAAAATCATTTTTACACCAATTTAATAATTAATGTAAAAATGATAATTTAATTATAATATCAAATTTAAAAAAAGTTTTTTAGTGATGTTGATTATTTTTATATATTTTTTCTCCAAATTAAAAATATTTTTATAAATATTTTTAGATATACTTTACAACTTACTTTTCATTGTGTTAGTTATTGGAACTTATGCCTTCTGCTGTTAAATAATTAAGGCCAAATTTTAAATTTAAATTAAAGATAGAATCAAGCCTAAGAATTTATCTTATGTTTTAACTAGACACAAGATTTTTGTTTATTTTCTTAATTTTCTATAGTGTTTAGCAAAAATCATATTTAAAAATATCCCTTTTGAAGTTATTCTTCGATTGAATATCTGCAATCGATTGAATTTCTTTCCGAAGTTTTTATTGCAAATGAATTTAGTTCATTTGGAACATTAGAATTAGGTATTAGAAAATGAAATCAATACTATCGAATAAAAGATATTTTCTAATGCGAATATCATACTATGTATTTTCTAATCCGAAGAAAGTCAACAATTTATCTAAGAATTTAAATTTATTCGAAACATCTTAATACATATTTTTCTTAACTTAAAAATTATTTTTTAAATTTAAGTAAGTATAAGTCAAAACGCAAATTTATAATCATTTTTATATTCTTCAAAGTCTTTAAAAAATTGCTTCTACATTACAGACTATAAATCTTGCGAGAAACATACTTTGATGACAGAATTGGAAAAATATCAAATACGAAAAGTAAAACTTTTCAAACGATATTCAACAAAAAGCGAAGTTGTCACTGATAAAACGAAAGGCCGAGTTACCAATGTCTACAAATCTCTTTTCGGCCTTTCATTCTATCACATGAGAGATTTTTGCTTTCTCGCAATCTGTGCAAGTATATCATAAAAATGTGATAAATTAAAAAAAAAAAAACAATTAACCAAATTCTCGTATAATTTCAATTATCCATTTTATTTTGGAAATTTAATTGCTTGATTTATATAGAAAGAATTTTATAATCAACATTTCTTTCACTTTCTAATATAATTCTGAAATTTTGTACAATATCTAGATCTTCTGATAAAGATTATTTTTCATTTTTTCAGAGCAAAATTACTAGGTATGCAATTAATAATAATCTGATTTTGATTTCTCATGAGTACCACCATTTAGTAATGAATTTGAGTAAAAAATTGAATATTAGGGCCAGGCTATATATCTCCATTAATAATAAGAAGAATGTGTATGTTGGCGATTTACAAGATAGACTGCTTGACCGGGAGCTATCAAACTCGGCACAGGTGTATTTTGGAGGATAAGAATGTGCACTAGGGAGGAATTTTCTAGAAATGTTAAGTATAATTTTAATTAATGAAGAATTCAGCGAAATTTTGATTTTTTTTCCCCACGGTAACCTCGAAAATATTGCTTTACAAAAATGGATTTTACATTATTTTAAAATTTAAAAAGGATTTTTTTGTTATATCAATTTTTTATAGTATAATTTTTTTTATTTTAATTAGTTTTGATAAAATATTTTAAATGTATTTTGTAATAATATATTTCATTGTTCAAGTAATTTCAAAATCTTTATCATTGTTACTAATAATATTTCATAATGGCTTTTCCCCCATTGTTGATGATCAAGATAAAAAGCTCCTTCTCATTTTTTTCAGTACTGAATACGTTTTAGTATAAGAATATTAGTAGTGCTTTGATTAACTTTTTGAAATTTTGTATATTCATATAATTAAAATTTAACTTTAAAATCTCGCAATGGCGCAAAATTTTTAATTTTTCCAGGCCCATTTTTTGAATACTGCTGATATTTCCTGTGATGTTATTCTATGCATAGAGATATAGAGAGAAAATAAAGGAAATTCATAGGTCAATGCACAAAACGGCTAAGATTTCTAAAATAATGAGGATTATCTGTATTATCAGAATTTTTAGTTAAAAAATACTTTGCCGAAGAGGTCATTAAGATATAACTACACAAAATATTCCATTACTATTTTTAAGCTGCGAATCAATTTTGGAGAACGGGCTGGTCACCAAAGACGGCTAACAAACATGAGTTATGAAATATATTACAGACTGAGAATTAAAAAATAATAATAAAGACGATGAGAACATTCGTAGAACATTGAATAGGGGGATTTTTGTAAAATATGAAAACCATTTTTCAGGAAAACTAAGCCATAAGAAGCGCCATAAAAAAATGGAAAATTCTTAAATATTTTTAAATTTTTAAATATATTATAAATGGGATTCGAATTCTAATTTAATTAAAATATTTCTGTCATAAGTTTTATTTTGACTTTCATATTTTTAATCAAAATAATAATTTTCTACTTTTTAACACACTTATAAAAGCGCATTTTTTAAAAATTAATTTCTTTTCTTTATTATAAATATCTAAAAGTAAGAGAAATTTAATGATTTTCCGTTTAACAACATCGAACTTAGGGAGGGAAAAAAGACACATAAAGGAAAGAAAATACATATTTGTTAGAATACAAACTCATTACTATTAAAATAGCTATTTTGATTCATAGAACTTGTGATATGAAAAAGTAAAAAAAAAGTTTTAAAAGCC
Organism: Argiope aurantia; assembly: GCA_026543865.1. Classification (NCBI taxonomy): domain Eukaryota; kingdom Metazoa; phylum Arthropoda; class Arachnida; order Araneae; family Araneidae; genus Argiope; species Argiope aurantia. The sequence goes on from JAPMOR010004700.1 coordinate 336,606, forward strand.
TTAAAAATTCAGAAATTGTTATATCAAAATAACGAATTAATTAAAACTTAAAAAAATAAACGGAGGAAAAAAAATTTGCTTCTAAGAATATAATTTTTTACTGGTTTCTTTTTTCACTTAACGGAATAAAAAGTATCTTAGAAAATTCTAAGAATAATTTTATCATTTTAGAAAATTCTAAGAAATAATAAACGTTCTTTCTTTGTTTAAAAAAATGAACTCTTCTGTAAGGGGACATACATGCATGCACTGATAATTTTTTTAATACCATAGAATACACATTTCTTGAAAATGAGTACATTTTTGTAACTTTGAGTGTTGATAGATTTAATTAATTTTCAACGGAATTCCATTTGATTTTATCACATAATTGTAAAATGGGAACAGAAAGATTAATTCTATTTTTAAAATTTTTGACTGACTTCACACTAAGATTTTTTCACCGTGAATGAAACTTTTGATATTAAATTAAAGAAAATCAGTTTGAATTTGCTAATGGAATATATTCATAAAGTAATGCCAACAAAATACTTGAAAAAAAATTTGAAACCAGTGGGGGTGGTCTCACCAAAACTTTCTCGCATACTCTCTAATATACTTGTACATCCTACATGGCACTAGTATACAATAGTCACAATATATTAACTTTTGGCGAGAATTTAGCATTTTTTACTGAATATATCATGTCATCCTTGGTGATCATGGCATGCGGTTAATAGCTTCCAAAAATCGATTTTATGTTTTAGATGCGCATTTCTCAACAGATTAAAACGAAAATTTGTCACAAAACTGCACTTGTAATCACAAAATCTCACACCAAATGTGATATATTTAAGTCACTGCATTTTTGAATTGCCGCCTTTACTTGTTTCTGAAAGTACAGACCGACGGACGATTAATCCCTTGTTGGATTTGGCTCAAAGATTATTACAATAAAAATGCTGATCTTATCATCGCGAGTTGTTCAATTATGAAAAAAATAAAATTATTTAAAATAAAATAAGGCTGGCTTTTAAAATCATTTTTAATTGTATTAATTTTATTTTAATCTATAAACCTAATGACATATTAATATGTTTTTGAAATATCATAAATAAAACTTCTTTCGGTAAATCTGGAAGACAAATGCAGATACCTTATCAACTGAATTAATATTTATTAATTCTTTCGATCTTTAAGCGAAAACAACAAAAAAAATTGCATATTGAAGCGACTATAGATAATAATATCGCATAATTCAGCATTTATTGCAAAATAATTTAGCATAATATCGTATAATTCAGCATTTATTGCAAAATAAATATGTAATTAAATAAATAATTATAATTAATTAAATGTATGTAATTAAATAAATAATTATAATTAATTAAATGTATGTAATTAAATAAATAATTATAATTAA